>CM076977.1:50534712-50537212 GCA_039105355.1 Benthosema pterotum | reverse complement strand
GTGAAAGGGCTTTTCTGTGTGGAGTTTGCATGTTCTTCCCGTGTCCCTAGGGCCGAATTTAGCCAGCCCTATAATTGGGTGGACTGGAAGACTGGCAGGGTGGGCAACTCCAAAGTTTTTCATATGAAGCAGTGGTTTTCAATGTTTTCGACACCAGGGCCCAATATTTATTCGGCATTTGAGCCACGGACCAACAATTGAGGACATTTTAGCCCCACAGACCCGAAAACTAAAGATTTATTTTGCTTTTGTCCACAATTCCAGGCTGGATTTGGGAAACAAAACAGTCAAACATACAGATCAAAATGACCATTAATCTTCTACATTCTCTAGTTGTGTAGACTTGGGCTAATTCAGATGGTGAATATTTTAACTCTTGAGAGTGTAAAATGAAACCTTTTTCACTTTTACACTCTCAAAGAGTTACATCTGGTCAACCAACTTTCCACCATTTAGCTGGGGACCACCTGGAACTATCTCAAGGACCACTGGTGGTCCCCAGAGCACTGGTTGAATACCACTGATATTACCTTTCATTGGGTGGGCAGGATGCACGTTTGGGTGGCCTCTGCCCCCCTCTAGATCCGGCTCTGCAGTGTCCCCTAGGGTAGATACAGTAGTACAGATACCCTCACAAAAACATGCAGTAATCCTGGCCAGCTAGGGCAACTTGATGGACTGGACAGGAACTGATTATAAACCGTTACTTCCATGCGCCACATCCACAACTCCTCACAACCTCTCACCATGTCCCCTATGGTGACCAGGTTGGTGGTTGGCGGAGGGTGTGTAGTCTAGTCTCATTTTTTATAATAGTAATAATTAAAAGCTATAAGTTCAAGTTTGTATAGTTCTTTGATGTGTGACATCTGGTATTAATGATCAAGTAGTAAGAGAGCGCTAAATCCTCAATATGTAATGTTGGTGTTTTTAGGATCAAAATGTAATTTTGTCGTTTTAGGCATTGTTTAATTAACAAGCTCATTAACTCACTGCACACCACCTTATGAAGTCAATTTAAGTGGAGATTGCACTCCAAAACCCAGAAAACACCTCACACACTTTACAGCTATAACTGACAAATGATGTAACTTTAAATACATGTATTTGTGAATGAGCCCTGGAAACAGTGAAATTTGTATTTAGTGAATAACGTATTTAAAAAAATAAACTGAAACACATCAGTTCATTTTATTTTCTCTCTTAAAGTAGACACCTTAAGCTGTCTTTGTATATCATTCTTTTGCCCAAATTCACAACAGAGGATTTTCTTTGAATCATTTTGTTACCATTGAGCCTAATGGGAGCAAGCCTAGCTGTTATGCTAATGTGTCGAAGAGTTAAAAATTGTGTGGCTGCAGTTTGCTCTTCTAATGAGACATTATAGAGGTCATGGACATAATTCTATACCAGAATTTTGACGCAAGCAGGAGGCAGGCTCTATTAGCTATTAGCTAGTAAAAACATCAGCACTTGGTTCACAGTACCATGCATGATGCTGATGTCTTTAGCACAGAGCTAACAGCGCCTGCCTGCTTGTTCAAATCCATTGTAGAAGTACAGGATCATTATATAGTGCTACTTTAAGTGACTCTTTGAGAAGAGTAAAATAAATTCCATAACGCTGTACTTTCTCCCAGAATCCTCAGCGCGCGCAACAGGACGGGAACACGTTCAGTGATGGAACAACTATAATCGGTGAGTAGAAAAAGCAAAATAGCGAATGGAAATGGCTTGATTATCAGCTAAATGCTTAGAGTAATACTACTACTACTGTCTACATACTGTACATACACATATACATATATACACATCCAGGGGCGGATGTAACATTTCCCATTGGGTGTGTGTGTGTGTGGGGGGGGGGGCTTCCGCATCCATAACATTTTCAGTCACAGGACTTTTATTAGTCAGTAAAGCATCAATAATAACAAAGCTAAAGGTCTGACTCAGAGAGTTTTCTGTTTTCAATGATGAAATGCTGTTGGTTTAGTGGTGACACAGCTGTAGTTAGTTAGTAGCAGTAGTAGTGTTTCAAATCATTTTAAATATAACACTTTAATTTGAACTTTGGATTGTTTGCATGCCATCATGTTTGGTGGGCCAGTCAGGGCATTCTAGGGGGGCATTGCCCCCCATGCCCATGCCCATGCCTAGATCAGGCCCTGTACACATCCCTTTTGGTTTGTTAAAATAATTAGTCATAGGGCGCATTACATGAGAAGTTGATCCCAGGCTTATTACTTATTACTACCGCTACTGCTTCTCCTCAGTGTTGCCAACCACCAAAATCCAAAATGCACTAGTGGCACTTCCAAAATGCTCTAGAATGCGCTAGAGCAGTGGGTTTTCAACCATTTTCATACCAGGACCCACGATGGAGGACCACCATTTGATGTTGAGTTTAGTCTCTCGGACTGATTTAGGAGAAATAACTGGCAAAATGTTAGTCAAAATAGCAATTCTTCTGCATTCTCTAAATGTGTAGATGCTTGGAAAT
>CM076977.1:50369712-50529712 GCA_039105355.1 Benthosema pterotum | reverse complement strand
TAACAGCCCAGTGCCAAGGGCCCGGGGTCCAAATGGATTTTGCATAATAACAGCCGGGCTACTATTTGGTATTTTACGGTATATTATGTTGGCGGATCACCCCAGTGTGTATGTAATAATGCCATAGCCAGGGAGCCACTAGGGCTGTATTCTAGAGCCGCATACGGCTCCTGAGGCGCAGGTTGCTGACCCCCACCCTAGTCTGCCTGGGACACAGCAGAGAAAGGCATTAGGGAAGGGAACTATGGCTGACTATAGAGACACACGGGGACTACAAATTTCATGAAACAGCGGCCACCCAAAAGGGTTCGTTAGAAACAGGGTACTGCAGGCAGCCCATAAAGTCCACTGAAATTCCACTGTAGTTAGCCTACCCTTAAAACAATATGAAATGAACAGAAGACTATATTGATTTGAATAAAAATGTGATTCCAAATGTATGAAGTGTCTTTGTCAACACATGTTGTTGTTTTCTCAACAGAGGACGTGTTTCACATTTAATTTACCACTTGAATTAGTTACCCATAATGTTAACAGAGCAGAGAGGAGACTGCAGACAGAGAACCTGTCGCTTTTAAATGACGTCACTGACTTTACAAAGTCAAAGTCAAAAGTCAAAGTCGTCATATTAGTCACTCACGTTACCGCAGTGAAATTAGTTCTCCGCTTTTGACCCATCTCTTGGAGCGGTGAGCTGCAGCGTGAGCTGCAGCGTGAGCTGCAGCGTGAGCTGCAGCGTGAGCTGCAGCGTGAGCTGCAGCGTGAGCCGCGCTCTGGAATCATTAGCTGATTTTGACCCCCAATCCATGCCTTTGATGCTGAGTGCCAAGCAGGGAGGCATTGGGTCCCATTTTTACAGTCTTTGGTATGACCCGACCGGGAATCGAACCCCGGCCTCCCAGTTCCAGGGCGGACACTCTAACCACAAGGCCACTGGTCTGGTGAGGCTACAATCGCCGACTTTGAAGAGTCGAATTCTCAACAATACACACCAATCCCGACGGACTTTGTTCATTCATGTCTATATTTGCTACATGTCACAGCTTATTATTATGTCTTACCTACTTCGGAGCTCTGACAGTTGTTTTACTGTTGTCAGCTTGTTGTATTAATAAATGTGACTGATTAATTGGGAAAATATGTATATTGTATATTGAGATGGCAGGTGTGTGACAGTAATTAGGACAAATAGATCATATTTTACACGTCATCAGAACACAGAATAAATCGCTACAGCCTCAGTAATAAATTAGTGAAATTACGGTATTTTATGACAGGGATTGCAGGGATTGCACTGACCGCTGCAATACCCTGTTCTAACGAACCCTTTTGGGTGGCCGCTGTTTCATTTGGGGGCGTGAAATTTGTAGTCCCCATGTCTGACTATAGAAATGTAGGGCAGGACGCTTGTCCTCAAGCAGAGTTGCCAGGAAAATGCCAAGTTTGATGTCACTCAAAACGGAGGACACTGCAGCCATTAAACCCGTGTTTATCTTTTTAATTATTGTTTGCCCTCGTGCGTCGCCGCGCAAAGGATCTGTGTCAATAAAGAAGTCACTGAATCAACCGATCAATCTTATAGACCAGGACACCGCCGTAGAGTGGCAGAGGATGTCAGGAACATTCGTGTTTGTCTTGGTAAGACCTCTGTGACGTGTCGGCGCGCTCCAACACAACCCAAATGTCATCGCGTGGATGCTCTAGCCAAGTGCTTAATTGCTTTCCCCTCCCTTTTTGTTGTTTTCTTTAATATGGTTCCAGTGAATCCCTCCCCACACACACACATCTCTGTGTGTGTGTTAGTGTGCTCACCTGAGCCAGCTGTGTACACTGGCCAGCTGCGTTCGTAGATACAGCACAGCAGACACCCGGCAAAGCCGGATGCACTGCGCTGGATTAGAATCCACAGCAGGGCACCCTGGTCTTATCTCCATTTGTTAACCACAGTATGCCCATACCTGGGCATTATGCGGCCCGGGGGCCAAATGCGGCCCTTTGGCTGACTCTGAAAAAGCATGGGATCTGAAGAAAAAAAACAATATACAGCCAAGTCTGAGAGCTACTCTATAGGATAGACAGTGTTGCTGGTGTTTTTGTTTTATGTTCTGTTTTATTTTGTATTTGCTGTATAAGTTGAATGTGATCGGCACTGCCGGAAAAAAATATGAGGTAATTGTACTCTGTATGAAAAGGTGTCATATAATCCCATAAGGAATGGTTCACAAGGTGGCATGACACTTAAATAAACTAATTAATTCATTAATTCATTCATTCATATTACTTTTTAGCTAGTTGTTGCATGTGAAAATGGATTAACAAGCTTGAGAGTGTAAAAATGAAACCAAATGGACCCGCCAGGGTCCATTTGGTTTCATTTTTACATTCTCAAGAGTTGCATCTGGTTAAACCACTTAGCTGGGAACCTCCTGGGACCCTCTCAAGGACGACTGGTGGTCCCCGGACCACTTGTTGAAAAGCCCTGCTATAGTTTACTGAGGCACTACTAACGTCTCTCTGCGTTTGATAGAATCAATTGCAAATTATTACTACAACTACTACTACTGATATTATCGTCTACCATTTATATTGGATAGGCTGACGTGTGCGTGTGTGCGTGTGTGCGTGTGTGTGTGTGTGTGTGTGTGTGTGTGTGTGTGGGGGTGTGTGTGTGTGTGTGTGTGTGTGTGTGTGTGTAATCAATTGCCGCGCGCGCGTTCATGTACATCTTTCCATTTCTCAGACAGAAGTTCATCGGGAAAAGAAGAAGATCTGCTATGTTCTCCTTAGCACACCCTGGGATAGACTTTGTTACTATGCTGAAGAGATCAGTCTCCGCGTCCCACTGGAGGTAACCCATAACCCTTAATATAACCCTTTATGATCGAACTATGAATAACAGTAACCTTAGTTACCGTAACAATCATAATATTCTATCATTAGATCACTAGATAATGTGTATGTTTAGGATGTACAGATCATTCTACTGCACCACAGCCCATTCTAACTAGTGGTGGTACAGTCCATTATGTGTGCTGGTGCAGGAACAGCCCATTATAACTAGTGTGTACTGGTGCAGGTATGGTGGTACGGTCCATTCTAACTAGTGTGTAGTGTTACAGGTACTGGTGGTACAGTCCATTCTAACTGCTGTACTGGTGTAGGTAGGTTACTGGTGGTACGGTCCAGTCCAACTAGTGTGTACTAGGGTGGTACAGTCCATTCTAACTAGTGTGTACTGTGCAGGTAGAGCGGTACAGTACATTCTAACTAGTGTGTACTGGTACACGTGGTACAGTCTATTCTAACTAGTGTGTACTGGTGCAGGTATAGTGGTACAGTCCATTCTAACTAGTGTGTACTGGTGCAGGTGGTGTCCCCCCCAGACCTGAACTGGACGCACAACGTCCTGCAAAAGTTGAAAATTCCCAACCTAATGTATGAGGATGTTCCCAACCCTCCAGCATTCTACTACACGTGTGAGTTCAAAAACAACAAGACAGAGAGGTAAGACTCCACCTCAATACTACTAACTACTACTACTGCTACTACTACTACTACTACTACTACTACTACTACTACTACTACTACTACTACTACTACTACTACTACTACTACTACACCTGAGTCATTCCACTGACTAAAACTACGACCATTGTTACCAACTGCCAAAATCCCAAATTCACTACTGGCACTTCCAAAATGCACTAGAATGTATGCGCTAGAGCAGTGGGTTTTCAACCATTTTCATACCAGGGCCCACTATTTATTCTGCAGATAACTGAAATAACTGGCAAAATGTTGGTCAAAATAGCAATTCTTCTACATTTTCTAAATGTGTAGATTCTTGAAAATTAGATAATTTAGATGTTTAAATATGATTTAACTGTTGAAAATAGTTAATTAATGGGATTAAATTAATTCTGTTGATTAATCTGATTAAAATTTTTAACGCAATTAACTCATGTGCACACTGACTCAACCCACTGAGCATTTTCTCATTGAAAGAAATGGGTAGAGCATGGTTTTACAGAGACATATATCTGTGTGTCTCCCTGTAACCTGAGCCATAGAGTATAGCTGAAGGATCTACAAGCATTGAGGACTTGTAGATCACCTATTTTGATACATATTTTAAAGATAAATGGTTATTTTTTCAAAGATTCTGTTTCTTTTTTAAAAACATGCATATTTTGGACATAGTTCGAATGGTGATTAATCATGATTAAATTAATTTTGAAGCTGTGATTAATTTGATTAAAATTTTTAATCATTCAACAGCCCTAGTTTAAATATGATTTAACTCTTGAGATCGTAAAATGAAACCAAATGGACCCTTACGGGTCCATTTGGTTTTATTTTACGATCTCAAGAGTTACAGATCTATAAGGGTCCATTTGGTTACCAATGGTCCTTTCTAGGAAGGAAGGAGGACTCTGTCATAGGAGGAGAAATGGTGTAAAAAAATGGTTGATGGTAAACCAATTTCGCCTCAACTCACCAGCAAAAAGCACTAGATTTTCCGCCAGGAGTTTTTCACTAAATTCGTCGCTAAGGGGGATCTGGAAAAGAAGCTAAATATAGCAACAAATGCGCAAAGTTTGCAACACTGACTACAGCCATTTTTTCATCAACTATCTTTTTTTGAGGACAAAAGCAAAGTACAAAAGCAACCTACGGTGACTAAAACTGTGACTAATATCATTGACTTTTGTGGACCTCGAGATGTGACGCGTTGTGTTGTGAATTTGCATATCGGTTCTTTCAACATGCAAATGATGGCATAAATCAGCCATTACTGCTTTATTGCCCTGATGCTGCCAAAATACACTTTACCCACAATTCCACATACCTATATGCATACTTGCAATGCATTTAATTTTGGTAAAAGTAGACTACACTGTGTCCGCAGTTAGATAATTTATGTTTGGCATTTATGTTTGATTAAGATAGAATGTTGATTAAAATATAATGTTGGCCACATTAACTGTTTAATTGCCAAGGATTCTAGTAAATACAGTACAGTAGTCTAGTTAACATTTAGATAATGAGAGTATTTAGCTTGGTTTTGATGTTGACACTACCTTGTGTGAACTGACATTGTGCAGGTGCTGCTGTGTCTCCTGACTGTACCCTCCAGCAGCCAGTAAAATTCAAATGTGTTCGTCTTTATCATACATCCTCCCCCGTGCCAGCATTTACTAGTGAGACTTTGTACTGTACCAAATATACTGCACCACACACACAGAAATCGACTTGTTTTGCACTCCACCGGACAGAAATTGTCTCTCGGACCAACTGACCATCATATCTGATGATGGTTGTTTGGACGGAAACAGTGCTGTTTACGTATCCAATAAGCATTTGCATGTCCCTTTCAAACAGTGTATAGGGGCAATTTCATAAGATCTGCATCTCAAATGTAAAGTAAAAGTAAATAAAGTCAACATTTCCATATGTACTGTCCTGTGAGCACTGATGCTTTTAGCTCTTGATGTGGTTAATAGGTCTCCACCAGGAGGACATGAGTGTGTGTGATGACTGGTATATAGAAACAAATAGACACACCATGATCACATGACTACAGAGATCACATGTACCGATTTGTGTGAGGTTTGGATATAATCTGTGTGACAAATGTTTATTTTTTTTTAAGAACGTTACAATTTCCCAAATAGATCAGCTCTTTGTAGAGTTGATATACATTTGTGATGGTTAACCGTGGTATAGGCAGTAGCTGCATGTTCCATCTTCTTCCATTTGTACACAGGTTCCTTGGCATTGGGGACATGGAGACATTCTTCAAGCCGACCCAGAGACACCAGGTGGTGAGTGTCTGTTACTACATCCATCCAACTGTTGTTGTTATTACTATTATCAGCGACTACACGTCTCATCTTCGATCGTTTCTCTCAAAGATGAGGTATGAGCTGAAGCTTCTAGAGCCCTAAAAAATGAGACAAATTCAAATCTGCTTGGATTAAAAACTGAAGAGAAAGAGAGTGTGTGTGTGTGTGTGTGTGTGTGTGTGTGTGTGTGTGTGTGTGTGTGTGTGTGTGTGTGTGTGTGTGTGTGTGTGTGTGTGTGTGTGTGTGTGTGTGTGTGTGTGTGTGTGTGTGTGTGTGTGTGTGTGTGTGTGTGTGCGTGCGTGCGTGCGTGCGCGTGCGTGGTGTGTCACATCAAAGGACATACCAAAGTACCCTTGCATCTTCTGTGAGAATGTACACACCTTCCAGGGTCATTCCATCCATGTTCCAACTCTGTGATAATCCAGACATGTTTACATCTTTGTCAGCTAATACGCCAGATGTTGTTGTGGTTGATGAAGAGTCCAGGGAAGTGTCTGTTTCAGAGATAGCCTGCACCTTTAACCACAGCCTAGAGGAAGCTTTTATGACCAAGGTCATTAAAGAGGGGGTGCCGTGATTTTTGTATTTTTTCAAATTTTGTACATGTTTAAGAGGTGACAGTGTGTAAATAGACCCCTAGGTGTGTTTTTTTATGTGCAATGATGTCTTCACTTTGTATTTAGAGTTTCTTCCTGGGGGCTGAACCTTTCCAGTCAAACGTGCCAATGAAAAATACTTCAATATAGTGACATCATGTGCTCACCCCCTCCCCTAACTCCTCCCCCTTTATCATACCACTAAAGCTGTGGGCGTGGCTTCAGTTCAGCTGGATCTCCACCCATCACCACCCACCAGGCAAACCAGGCATACTTAATGAACTGGTAGGGTGGAATCATAAAAATGACAGTTTAACAAACACTGTACACTTTTTTTTGGAAAAAAATCTTACTCTTACATATAACAATAATACCTGATGATCATGTTTTAGTGTAGAAAAAAATCATGTCACGCCATCTTTAAATATCAACCCCTTCTAAATACCATCTCAGAGCTGGGCTATAAGTGTAGACTATTTGTGTTTATATTCGGCAGCCTAGGACATGCGCACAGACTGGTTGTTAGAGGGTTCCAACAACTTGGGATGTCCAAAAAAAGAGGCAAAAAGGCTGGCAAAGTCCTGCAGCGTCTCTGCTATAATTGGCAGCCGTGTGTGTGTGTGCGAGTGTGTGTGTGCGTGTGTGTGCGTGTGTGTGTGTGTGTGTGTGTTGTGTGTTGCGTGCTGTGCGTGTGCGTGTGTGCGTGTGCGTCAGATGTACGAGATCCTAGCCAGAACCCAGTATGGTGTAGCAGAGAGAGGTGAGGTGGGGATCGCCCGGCTGATCAGTGAGCAGGTCTTCACAGCTGCCTTCCCTCTGCACCAGGTAACGCCACGCAGTTTATTTTGTTACCATTAGTTTCGTACTTTTGTTTAAGCCATTGTTGCACCACGTTTTCACGAAAATAGCAGAGATACAAGCTCATAGCGCGCCACTCGGTGGCGCGCTATGAGCTTGTAGATCTGCTATTTTTCAATAGTTAAAACACAATGCTTAGAGCACCAAAACCCATTGTGTCCTGTCTAGATTTCTAGTTTGTGAATAACATATATTCAAAGGTTTGCACCACGTTTTCACGATTTTTTTAAAAATAGCCAGAGATACAAGCTCATAGCGCGCCACTCGGTGGCGCGCTATGAGCTTGTAGATCTGCTATTTTTCAATATTTAAAACATAATGCTTAGAGCACCAAAACCCATTGTGTCCTGTCTAGATTTCTAGTTTGTGAATAACATAATATTCAAAGGTTTGCACCACGTTTTCACGATTTTTCAAAAATAGCAGAGATACAAGCTCATAGCGCGCCACTCGGTGGCGCGCTATGAGCTTGTAGATCTGCTATTTTTCAATAGTTAAAACATAATGCTTAGAACACCAAAACGCGTTCAGTACGCTAAGGGTCAAATGTGTAAAGTTGTGAACATTCGCAACCTAGGCAAACTTTTAAGTTTTCATTTCATTTCGTGTGAAAGCAGCAACTCATAGCTTCAAATTGACATATTGGTTGTTCGGTATGTACATACATATATGCCAATATATGTGTCATACAGTATATGTTGCATATATGCAATAATTAGGTACATATGTGCACATACCGGTATATGTATCATATATAACCACATACAGTATATGCCACAGTCAGGTGCACATATGTATGTGGCATAAATTAAAGCATATGTTGTATGTACATATATTTTCTTTCCATGTATAGTTCAGATTATTTGAAGTTAACAGGGTTTTTTTGCCATGGCAGTAGAGCTACGTCTTTCTTATCATTATTAAAAATAGTTATGACCGATGCCTCTTAGGTTGATCTACGTCTCTCTACGTCGCTTACCGTCGCTGGTTTGATACGATCCCAATGATACGATTCCGGACCAACCGGAAACCGGAAGTGTGACGCCAAATAACTTGTCCGACGGGAAACATGGACCGAAATATGAAATATGACTTTTAGATGAAAATCGCTGGCACTAGCTACCTCAAAAAATATGAAAAAGGGCTGGCACTGGGTGAGTTAAGCTGTGTGAAATACTTATATATAATATAGGGGTTGCAACTTGATGTCCAGAGTTCTGCTCTTGGTTTTGGAGAAATATGAAGTAGTCCTTTGTTCATTTTTGACCCCCCTATCACAGGGAACTATGTATTTTTTCTTTTCTTTTTTTCAAAACTTTATTTTTGAATTTTCATATAAACATATGCATGTACAACCAAAACAATCCCTTCCCCCCCACCCCTCTCCCTCCCTAGGCTCAAAGAAAACTCAAAAACCAAAAGCAAAACAAAAACAGTGGTACAGTTACAGAATTGTATAAGGACAGTTGCACATAATAAATAAATACCTAAATAAGTGTTTTATGACAGGGTTAAAACAGGAATATCACAATTTTCATCTCATCCATACATTCCTACACTTTAGAAGTAAAGGGAAAGTTTTCTACAAATTCTATAAAGGGACTCCAAGTCACAGCAAAGTTCTTTTGGGCCCTTTCTACCTTGTATCTGATTCTCTCCAGAGGTAGGAATGATAGAACGTCCTTTAACCATGCTCACCGTGTGTATTAAGACTCAAAATTCCATATAATCTGTATTCCAATTCCAATATAAGCATAATACTGCCAGTACGTGCTAACAGAGAGGCAAAATGGCCAAGCATGGACTAGAGAACCCACAATATGCCAAATGCCGGGGGTAAATTGCACAAAAAGAGATGTAGGAAAGAAGGGGTCATTGACACCACACCCTCATAAGGAGATATGTAGTTTTTGTCTATGTCTATGCCACTACGTCCAAAGAGATGTTCCATGTGATAGGGGGGTCAGAAATGAAGGGAGCATGTGCTAATTTTCGAAATAATGTCTGGTGGTCGCCCCAGGTAATTGCCTAGTCTGCCTAATGGCAAAAAAACGCCCCTGAGTAGCCTCAGTCACAAGTGGTCATACAGTTGGGTTATTCACGATACCAGCCATAACCAAAGAAGGGTAAAACTGAACCCTTCTGTCCAGGGGCGGATTGGCCATCTGGAGTACAGGGAATTTTCCCGGTGGCCTGCGCCACCTAGTGGCCTTGAGCAGTTTTTTTTTTTTTTTTTTATAAAGTCCTGGGCAGGCCAGGGCGCCTTTCTATCCTTCAAAAAAGAAAAGGTGTCCTACACCAGAGCCTTCAAGTAGGAGAGTTGCCATATTCCCGTTCACTCCTGTGCGCCAGGGCACTGCTTCGCGCTGCTGGAGGCAGTGTTGCCAACTGCCAAGATCCAAAATGCACTAGTGGCACTTCCAAAATGCACTAGAATGCGCTAGATGCTCGCCTGGAACATACAGATCAAAATGACCATTAATCTTCTACATTCTCTAGTTGTGTAGACTAAGTTGGGCTAATTCACATGATTGTGAATATTTTAACTCTTGAGGGTGTAAAAATGAAACCAAATGGACCCGCAAGGGTCCATTTGGTTTCATTTTTACGCTCTCAAATGAGTTACGTCTGGTTAACCAGCTGCCCCCCCCCCCCCCCCCCCCCCCCCCCCCCCACCCCCCCCCCCCCCCCGGGTGGCCTGGCAAAGGCAAAATTGTCCCGGTAGGAAAATATGTGCCAATCCGCCCCTGCTTCTGTCTGTCTGCCTGTCTGTCTGTCTGTGTGCATGGGTTTTGCAGGGTCCTTGTGAGCGGCCCAGTGACAAGACGTTGCCTCCAGAGTCTCTGTCCATTAGACAGATCCTGTTGCAGTACTGGGCCCGCTGGGCCTGCATGGTCAAGTACCAACCTCTGGACCACATCAGAGAGTACTACGGCGAGAAGATAGCGCTCTACTTTGCCTGGCTGGGTACGACGCATATGAGGCATGGGTAATTATATGCCCCTGACTGCCCCACCAAACACAATGGCATGCAAAACAACCCAAGAGAAGATGCGCAGTGACGTCACCGCCCCGGTTCCGAATCATGATGACACACACAAACTTTTGGGACAATAAAATAATTTCTAAGATGAAAAACGAAACAAAAAGTCTTGTAATCATGCCGTTTTCTTCTTCTTCCCAATTATATATTATATGACGATATTGTGTTTGTTGTCATGATTTGTCACGACCCGAGTTGGCTTTGGCCGCGGCGCAATCGTCTTGATATGAATTATTTTCGAAAAGTCTATGAGAAAAATGAATGGAAAAGACTTCCGGAACCGGGGCGGTGACGTCACTGCGCATCTCTATTTCAATTTAAAATGTTTTGAAACACTACTACTGCTACTGACTAACTACAGTTATCTCACCACTAAACCAACCGCATTTCATCATTGAAAACAGAAAACTCTCTGAGTCAGACCTTTAGCTTTATGCATGCTGCGTGTCTGTTGCAACTTCAACAACAACTGATGTTATTATTGATGCTTAATTTGCCTAATAAAAGTCCTGTAAATGAAAATTTCTCCTGCCCAATTGGGAAAAGTTACATCCGCCCCGGGTAAAAACATTCTATGTTTCCTAGAAATGGACAGAGACATACAGTATATCTGTGTCTCCCTGTAACCAGAGCCATAGAGTATTGCTGGAGGAATCTATAAGAATTGGGTCCTTGTAGATCACGTATTTTGATAAATATTTACAAAAATAAACAGATCTTTTTTTTTTGACAAATCTTTTTTAAATGTTCAAATCCTGATTGATTAATCTGATTAAGATTTGTAAACATTCTACAGAATTGGGGTATGTGGTAAAAAACTAATGATGATCCAAATGAGTGGAGTGCGTAAGTGCGCGTTGTGGTTGCGCGTGTGTGTGTGTGTGTGATCCCCGGCGTATGTGTGTGTGAGTGTGTGGTGGTCTGCACGTGGTTTCTACACAGCATGGTTGTTGCCTGTCTCTGTCGTGTGGCTACTGGTCTTCCTGTTTGGAATCTACCTCGTGTGCACCGACACACCGGCGTGAGTATACAGACTTGTGTGTGTGCACGTGTGCCTTTGTGTTTGAAGGGGAACTCCACTCATTTTCAACATTTTAATATGTCATTAATATACCTTAGAGATGTTGTGTATGTGGGCATGATAAGAAAGTTCCCCCAATTCTGTATTTCCTAAAAATAGAGGTCTGAAAAAAATCATTAACATGGTGAAATACATCTGATGACATCATCAAGATATATTTCACCATGTTAATGATTCTTCTTTCAGACCCCTTTTTTCCTGAGAGGGTACAAATGTGAACCAAATGGACCCTAGCGGGTCCATTTGGTTCACATTTGTACCCTCTCAGGAAAAGTTTGAAAATGGGTGGAAAATGGGTGGAATTTAACGTATAATAAGTTGTGGTTTAATCCAGTGGTTTTCAACCTTTTTGATACCAGGGCCCACTATTTATTCAGAATTTAAGCCATGGACAACCATTTGATGACATTTTTAGCCCCACACAGACCCCAAAACTAAAGATTGCTTTTTGTCCACAATTCCAGGTTGGATTTGGGGAAACAAAACAGTCAAACATACAGATCAAATGTGACCATTAATCTTCTACATTCTCTAGTTGTGTAGACTTGGGGCTAATTCACATGATGAATATTTTAACCTCTTGAGAGCTTAAAAATGTTCTCAAGAGTTTACATCTGGTTAAAACCAACTTAGTGTGGACCAAATGGAACCCTCTCAGGGACACTGGTGGTCCCGGACCACCTGTTTTAAACCCCTGGTTTATTTCATCTCTTGAAACATTCCTGGAAACATTTGAGTTGTTAGACGTGACCTTTTAAACCATCGTGTGTGTGTGTGTGTGTGTGTGTGTGGTGTGTGTGTGTGTGTGTGTGTGTGATGTGTGTGTGTGTGTGTGTGTGTGTGTGGTGTGTGTGTGTGCGTGCGTGCGTGCGTGCGTGCGTGTGCGTGTGCGCGTGCGCGTGTGTATCGTAGCCGGGAGCTGTGTGAGAGTGGGGGAAGCTTCGACATGTGTCCCCTCTGTGACATCTGCTCCTCATGGAACCTGTCAAGCATCTGCAACACATACAAGGTACTGTCTGTCTGTCTGTCTGTCTGTCTGTCTGTCTGTCTGTCTGTCTGTTCTGTCTGTCTGTCTGTCTGTCTGTCTGTCTGTCTGTCTGTCTGTCTAGTAATCAGGGGTGTTTTTTTCCCATCAGGCAGACTAGGCAGTTGCCTCGTATGGATAAATTGTACATTATACTGGTCCTCTATAACTAGAATTGAACATTTAAAACACACATAATATGTTCGTCGGTTTAAAAACAGTACATAATTTTATCCCTTGTGGGGTGGCACCATTTCACTCTGCCCTGTCATACGACAGGTACTGTAGGACATCACAGGAGATCTTGCCTGAATCTTGCCTGGCGTTCCAAATTGCTTAGAAACGCTACTGCTAGTAATTCCAGCAGGCGGCGCCTCCCATCCTTAACATATTGTGTCCTAACCCTCGATTGGAGTTTCTGACACCAGATTATACAGTAGTTCCTGACACCAGATTATAGCTGCAGCAACATTCTAGCTTTTGACACTAGATTCTACAGTAGTTTCCAACACTAGATTCTAGTTATTGACACTAAATGATAGTTTCTGATGATAGGATCTACTTTTGACACTAGAATTTAGTTTCTGACGCTAGAATCGAGTTTTTGACACTAGATTCTATAGTCTCTGACATTAGATTCTAGTTTTTTCTGAAAAATCTGTGTTCCTGTGTCCAAGGCCAAGCCAAGGACCACCAGAATTATCCATATTTGGCTGCAGACCCCCCCCATCTGAAAACATGTTGTTCCAGGGATCCCCCAGATGCAAAAATTTGAGTTAAAAATGTTTGTTTCCAGATAACATATTCAGAGATTTGCAGCACATTTTCACAATTTTTCAAAAATAGCAGAACAACAAGCTCATGTCGCGCCACTCGGTGGCGCGACATGAGCTTGTTGTTCTGCTATTTTTCAACAGATAAAACACCAAAACGCGTTCAGGACACTAAAGGTTAACCATATTGCAGGGCTTTGGGCAATTTGGGAACAAACATGGACCATATCAGATTCATTTTCTTCCCCTACTGGCAACAAACTCTGGTAACTCAGTCTACTCTCATACAGTTACATGAGTTGACATGAGTTTATGTTATAAAAAATAAACTAAATACATGTTATAAATAAATTGGGGTTACCAGATATAAATGACATAAAATGGGGGCCATTAGCCTGTGTATGTCAAACTGGGTACCCTTCAAATTAAAATCACTGCTAGAACACAGTCATAGATTTTCGGAAAATGAATTTATTTTCACTCTCAAGAATTGAAGCTCCTTTTGGTTAGCAACTCTCCATAATTTAGCTGGGGACCACCTGGAAACCTCTCAAGGACCACTGCGGGCTTTGAGAGGTTGAGAACGTGTTCTACATCTACCATTAAGTTAAGATATTTCACTTTCAAGATTTATCTTGGTCATTTTATCAACTCGGGCTCATGTAAACATTCCAGACGGTTTTTAAGTTGCTTGAGTTTTGCTCAGTTTCTATTCGTTTGATATGAAGGGGACAAGGCAGCTTAAATGAATATCAAATAAACTTAAAAATGGTGTTCACAAAAGCCTAGTAGATGTTAAAATGACGAAACCAAGTGAAATATACCTTTAATTAATTAATGATAAATAAATAAATAAATGGACGCGCATGGGAAAAAAATTGCGCGCATGCTCCCCGGCCTGGTACCCCTTCGTCAAAATATGGCACTTGAGGAAAATTAATGGGGAACCCTGGTTTAGAGTAATTAGCATTGACCCTAATTGGAACATCCTACTGGGCCTACTGTCAATCTGTCAATCTGTTAAAGGTCACTTCATGCTGCACTGTGACTCACTATAATCTGTCTCACGACTTGTCTCACAACCACGGGCGTAGACACGTGGGGAAAAGGGGGACAATTGTAGGGGGGCCCAAAGTCAGGGGGGGGCACTGAAAGCTTGCAATAATAAGGTTTTATTTGTATTGATTACAGGGATTGACACTAACACTTGCCCGCTTGCCCGGGGCAAGTAAAAAAAAAAAAATGGTGGGGCAAGTGAAGACTGCTACCTGGTTGCCCGATCGGACAAGTGTGCAACTTAGTGCACTATAACACAACACAAGATAAATTTGTCTTGAAGAAAACAGGCAAATTAACATACACATCAAAATGACCTAATCTTCTACATTCTCTAGTTGTGTAGACCTGGGCTAATTAAGATGATGAATTTTAACTTTTGAGAGTGTAAAAATGAAACCAAATGGACCCGCAAGGGTCCATTTGGTTTCATTTTTACATTCTCAAGAGTTACATCTGCAAAATTTACAATATATTTTTGGGGGGCAAGTGACCATGAGCTGAGGGCAAGTAGAACCTGACTTGCACTTGCCCGGGCAAGTGCCTCCGAGACCTTAGTGTCAACCCCTGAATTGTTTTATGAAAAATATTTGATCTCAAAGTGCACCAGATTGAAGCATTTTAAAGGGGAATTCCACCCATTTTCAACATTCTAATATGTCATTAGTATACCCTATAGAGGTGCTGGGTGGACATGATAAAAAACGTTTCCCCCCATTCTGTGTTTCCTGGAAATGGAGGTCTGAAGAAAAAAACACAAAAACATGATGAAACACATCTTGATGGCATCATCAAGATGTATGTCATCATGTTAATGGATTTCTATAGACACTTCTTTTGGGTGAAATTCCCCTTTGACGCCACCGGGAAAGTGGGGCCCATGTGGAAAAGCTTTGCAGGGGGCCCAGAATTGCTAGCTACGCCCCTGCTCACAACTCTGATGATAAGTTATGCTTTCGATTGCTCAACAGTGTCGCCGCCACAAAAAATAGTGAATGTAATCCAGAGGCTCACGACACAGGACCAACACTTTGAACATTGTTTATTTATTTATTCTTTTTTTTTGCCACGTCTGTTTGTCACACAAAGCAATCGTTTCATCTCAGGGCCGGATATAGGATCATGGGCATGGTGGGGGGCAATGCCCCCGTAAATGCCCTGACCGCCCTATACCAAACATGATGGCATGCAAAACAACCCAAATTAAAATGATTTGAAACACTACCACTGCTACTAACTAACTACAGCTGCGTCACCACGAAACCAACAGCATTTCATCATTGAAAACAGAAAACTCTCTGAGTCAGACCTTTAGCTTTATGCATGCTGCGTGTCTGTTGCGACTTCAACGACAACTGATGTTATTATTGAAGCTCAGTTGCCTCATAAAAGTCCTGTAACTGAAAATGGCATGGATGCGGCTACATCGCCCGCGTCGCGAAGCCGCGCCCATGCCATTTTCTCCTGCTCCCCCGGATTGGGAAAGGTTACATCTGTCCCTGTTTGAACCTTCTCCCCCTGTGTCAGGGGTTGACACTAACACTTGCCCGCTTGCCCGGGGCAAGTAAAAAAAATGGTGGGGCAAGTGAAGACTGCTACCTGGTTGCCCGAACGGGCAAGTGTGCAACATAGTGCACTATAGACAGAAGATAAATTTGTCTTGAAGGCAGTCATTGCACTCTGCCTCTGTGTCTTTCCCTGCTTTCTAGCTATCCACAATTCCAGGCTGGATTTGGGAAACAAAACAGGCAAATTAACATACACATCAAAATGACCATTAATCTACTACATTCTCTAGTTGTGTAGATTTGGGCAAATTAAGATAATAAATTTTAACTCTTGAGAGTGTAAAAATGAAACCAAATGGACCCGTAAGGGTCCATTTGGTTTCATTTTTACGTTCTCAAGAGTTACATCTGGTTAACCAACTTAGCTGGGGACCACCTGGAACCTGGGGGGCAAGTGACCATGACCTGAGGGCAAGTAGAACCTGACTTGCACTTGCCCGATGGGCAAATGCCTTGGAGACCTTAGTGTCAACCCCTGTGTGTATATATACCTACCTACCTACCGTTACAGGTCGGCCTGCTGTTTGACAACGGAGGGACGGTGTTCTTCTCCGTCTTCATGTCTCTGTGGGCTGTCAGCTTCCTGGAGTCGTGGAAGAGGAAAAGCTCCACGCTGACCTACCGATGGGACTGCTCCGAGTGGAACGAGATCGAGGTCTGATACTCCTTTTTACCTTCTAGGAGAATTTCACCCCAAAAGTTTTTTTAATCTTTATTTGTAGTTATTATTATTATTATTATTATTTTTTTAGAAAAAAGTGGTCCAGGTGAAAACACTCCTTAATGGCTGTTTCCCCTGTCCCAAAATAGGCTTATAATGGGGCTAATGGGTCTAATGCAAGTTCGCCTTTATACATCACTCCAAAAATGCAATTTTCTGCTATATATCGTCTCCCCACCATGTCAGTAGTGTGTTAACACTCACACTTTCACTCTCACTTTTGGTTCAGCAGTGGTTCAGACATAAACCATGTGCCACGCCCCCCACCTTTTGAGACAGCTGAATCACTGCTGTACCAAAAGTGAAAGTGTGAGTGTTAACACACTACTGACATGGTGGGGAGACAATATATAGCAGAAAATTGCATTTTGGAGCGATGTATATAGGTGAACTTGCATTAGACCCCTTAGCCCCATTATAAGCCTATTTTTGGATAGGGGAAACGGCCATTATGGAGCGTTTTCACAAAAAAAGAACACCTGGACCACTTTTTTCTAAAAAATTAACTGCAAATAAAGATAAAAAACTGTTTTAAAAAACTGGTGAAATTCTCCTTTGTGGAGGAAAACTTTAGTTTTATTTCAACCAATGCGTATGTTTTAACCCTTTCTGTACTGAATGCGTTTTGGTGCTTCATCTGTTGAAAAATAGCAGATCTACAAGCTCATATCGCGCCACCGAGTGGCGCAATATGAGCTTGTAGTTCTGCTATTTTTGAAACATTGTGAAAATGTGCTGCAAATCTCTGAAGACGTTATTTTGGAAGCAAACATTTTTAACTCACATTTTTGCTTCTGGGGGATCCCTGGAACAACATGTTTTCAGACAAGAAAAAAACCAAACAAGAAAAACTCAAATTTTGGCAAAAATACATGTTTAGACCCATGTACAAATGCAACCTAAAAAATGGACCCTTGCGGGTCCATTTGGTTTCATTTTTTACACACTCAAGAGTTAAAATATTCATCATCTGAATTAGCCGAAGTCAGAAGATGTAAAAGCTTGGTCATTTTTATCTATGTTGTCCTGTTTTGTTTCCCAAATCCAACCTGAAATTGTGGACAAAAGCAAAATAAATCTTTAGTTTTGGGGCTGTGGGGTTAAAATGTCATCAAATGGTGGTCCTCCGTGGCTCAAATACTGAATAATTTGCGGGCCCTGGCGTCAAAATGGTCGGTCTTATTCCTACTTTTATCTTGAAATGAAATTAATATTACGCAGACTTTAGCTCAGCCTTTAGTCTTGGCCCTCCACAATATTTTATGTATCTCATTTGGCCCCTTGGGAAAAATAATTGTTGTAGATGTTCAGTTCAAGTGCAGAGAGAAGGTTTTAGGGTTAAGGTTTAAAGCAGGGGTTTTCAACCAGTGGTCCGGGACCACCAGTGGTCCGTGAGATGGTGCCAAGTGGTCCCCAGATAAATGATGTAAAATTGGCTAACCAGATGTAACTCCTGAGAATGTTTCATTTTTACACTCTCAAGAGTTAAAATATTCATCATCTGAATTAGCACCGCTCAATTAAGAAGTCTACACTGTCTACACTGCAAAACTGTGCCTGGAATAATGAAATTGCGGACAAAAACCCAAGCGAATTCTTTAGTTTTAGGTCTCTGGGGTGCAATTGTCATCAAATGGTGGTCGGTGGCTCAAATGCCGAATAAATGGTGGCCCTGGTGTCGAAAAGGTTGAAAACCACTGGTTTAACCCATTGTGTCCTGACACCAGATTATACAGTAGTTCCTGACACCAGATTATAGCTGCAGCAACATTCTAGCTTTTGACGCTAGATTCTACAGTAGTTTCCGACACTAGATTCTAGTTATTGACACTAAATGATAGTTTCTGATGCTAGATCTCCTTTTTGACACTAGAATCTAGTTTCTGACGCTAGAATCGAGTTTTTGACACTAGATTCTATAGTTTTCTGACACTAGATTCTAGTTTTTTCTGAAAAATCTGTGCTCCTGTGTCAGTGATGCCAACATATTTCTAGCCTAGGACCACCAGAATTATCCATATTTGGCTGCAGACCACCATTTGAAAACATGTTGTTCTCGGGGTTCCCCAGAAGCGAAAAATTGAGATAAAATGTTTGCTTCCGAAATAATGTATTCAGAGATTTGCAGCACATTCTCACAATTTTTTCAAAAATAGCAGAACAACAAGCTCATGTCGCGCCACTCTCGGTGGCGCGACATGAGCTTGTTGATCTGCTATTTTTCAACAGATAAAACACCAAAACGTGTTCAGGACACTAAGGGTGTAAAGGTGAAAGGTGACAGGTTTTGTTGTGCATGGTCCGTGACAGGAGCGTCCCAGACCAGAGTTCACAACCATGGCCCCCATGACCACCAGAAACCCGGTGACCGGAGAGGAGGAGCCCTACTTTCCTGACAAAGAACGCATGAACCGAACACTGACCGGCGTCATAGTCATCATCATTATGGTACGTGCATGGCATCATGGCTCTTTCCATCTCTTCTTCTTCTTCTTCCCTCAAGGCACTGACAGGCCTCTGCACATGTAACATTTCCCAATTGCGGGGCGCGGAGAAAATGGTATGGGTGATGAAGCCGCACCCATACCATTTTATGAGTCAAGTAAAGCATCAATAATAACATCAGTCGTTGAAGTTGCAACAGACACGCAGCATGCTAAAGGTCTGACTCAGAGAGTTTTCTCTTTTCATGGTGAATGGTGATGAAGCCGCCCCCATACCAATATCTCCTGCCCCCCCCCCCCCCCCCCCCCCCCCCCCCAAGAGGCCAATGGGAAGAGGGGCATGACTCAAGGGGCGGGTACAAAAATAGGAGACCGGAAGAATGTCTATTCATTTCCAATGGTAGAATGAACGCAAACACAATTTATGATCCATTCCTTAACTCCATGGACACTGAACTAAATACTGGACCCGATAATCAAAAGGCATATAATATTTACAATATATTCATAGTAAATTTTTCATTTGATAACAACATTTTCATTATCAATTATTCTTTATCCCACATACAAATTCTCAATCATGAGATTTGTTAGGAGTCAGGAAGTCTCTTTGTAATCTGCAGTTTGACACCTATGACAGATAGGGGGCTCTGAGAGGAGAAAACCATGACTACTTAGGAGACCATTTGTAGGCTTTGTAGTCCATGTCATCTATATTTAGGCGCCAATGGGAGTGTGCCTATCTACATAGAGTGTTGAGGGTAGCGCAACTGACAGCGGGTAGAGCTGGTTAATGTATGGTAGGGGAAGTGATTTCACTTTTGTCAGATATCACCCAAAAAATATTTTTTTCTGTTAAAATGCTCTGTTATAAGGTGTGGAAACCATATATGGAGTTTCCCCCCCTCCCCTACGTTAGCAGAGGAGCTAATAAAAGTTCCCCAGGTGGTAGCGAATTCTCCTCCAATCAGGATCGAGCAGCAGGTTCACATAGTGTAGCTACTGTTGGGCGCCCCTAGTGCACCAGGCTGGTACTACACCATGAATTTCAAATCACTTACCCTACCTTTAAGATTGGTAGAACGTGCGACCTACGACGGCGGTAATGAATCTCTCTGTGCTCGATACATAAGCCTCTCGGCCGTCCTACCCTCTCCTACGACGGTAGAACGCGGCTTTTGGCGTCGTGTTACAACGTGGACGAGAGGTACGCTGTAGAGGGGCGTCACCATGGAAACCAGAGACGCCAGTGGAAGAGGTGGATCCCGTCGGCGTCGCCTGCTTTCTGAACTATGTTAGGCTTCTGTTGCAACAGCTCCGGACCACGCCTACTGCTCTCATCCTGTCCAAGTTTACACAGGGAAACTTAAATTCCCTAATATGTATTCTATGTGACAATGGGCTCCAAAAATGGAGATACCACTACCAGGCTTAGGACCAAACACAACATGGTTTCCCTCATCTATAAGGTCTCCCTTATGAAATGGAATATAAAAATACAGTCTGTCTGTCTGGGAATTTAGGTGTTTAATATAATAATAATAATAATAATAAAATAATAGTCACCATTACGTAATCACCAAAAAAGGGGTTTTCAACAGGTGGTCCGGGGACCACCAGTGGTCCCTGAGAGGGTTCCAGGTGGTCCCCAGCTGAGTTGGTTAACCAGATGTAACTCTCGAGAACGTAAAAAATGAAACCAAATGGACCCTTGCGGGTCCATTTGGTTTCATTTTTACACTCTCGAGAGTTAAAATATCCATCATTTTAAGTAGCCCAAGTCTACACAACTAGAAGATTAATGGTCATTTTGATCTGTATGTTGGACTGTTTTGTTTCCTCAAATGCAGCCTGGAATTGTGGACAAAAGCAAAAATAAATGTTTAGTTTTGGGGTCTGTGGGGCTAAAATGTTCTCAAGTGGTGGTCCTTGGCTCAAATTCTGAATAAATGGTGGGCCCTGGTATCAAAAAGGTTGAAAACCACTGACCTAAACCGGCTCATCGGGACATTTCGAGGGATTGTCAGTCGCCGACCACGAACCACAATCGTGTGACTTGTGCTCGCAGTTAGCACTCGGTAGAGTGCAAACATGCGAGGTGCGAGGTCCTTCCTGACCTGGAGTGTAAATAAGACAATAGTCAAGACAAAAATAGACGAGACAAACAATAGTGCAGCAGATCAGTAAAGTATATATACTACAACTAGAAACTACAACTATACATCTACTGTATATACCAGGGGTCAGCAACCTGCGGCTCAGGAGCCGCATGAGGCTCTAGAACACAGCCCTAGTGGCTCAGTGGCTGTAGCATTATTACATACACACTGGGCTCTAGAACACAGCCCTAGTGGCTCAGTGGCTGTAGCATTATTACATACACACTGGGGCTCTAGAACACAGCCCTAGTGGCTCAGTGGCTGTAGCATTATTACATACACACTGGGCTCTAGAACACAGCCCTAGTGGCTCAGTGGCTGTAGCATTATTACATACACACTGGGGTGATCCACACCAAAATAATATAAACATTTCAGTCACCCAAAACGCGTTGCGCTGTCTGACAGTTGCCAGTTAAAGTAGCACTTGGCCATGTCAAAAAAAGCCCAGCAGTTATCAGAGGTGGAGCTTTCAATCTGAACCACCCATTTTCAAAGGTTTACTCAGTTTACTATGTCATTAATATACCTTAGAGATGTTGTGTTGACTAGAAATGGAGTTCTGTAAAACTTTAGAAACTCCATTTCTGAAGAAAGGTTGTGTTTCACCATGTTAATGATTTTTCTTTGAGGACCTTTTTTTCTGAGAGTGTGCAAATGGAACCAAATGGACCAGCCAGGGTCCATTTGGTTCACATTTGCACACTCTCAGGAAAAAATATAATAAAATGCGGCTCCAGACAGATTTTGAATTTAATTTTGGGTCGAAAATGGCTCTTTCAACATCTTGGGTTGCCGACCCCTGGTATATACTATATACTAAAACTATATAAAGCTACAACTAAAGAAAACTACAACATCCAGCCTACTATATGAGGTGAGGTGAGGTATACATGTGCAAGAGATATCGATATGTATAACTCACCTCACCTCATATAGTAGGCTGGATGTTGTAGTTTTGTTTAGTTGTAGTTTTATATAGTTTTAGTATATAGTAGATAGATGTATAGTTGTAGTCCTGTCCAGCTGTCTGTTAGCTTTCACACTACTGCCACTTTATCACACTTGGTTAGCTTAGCACCTTCACCTCAAGTTAGGTGTACAGTTAGCACTTTACTGGTCTGCTGCACTATTGTTTTTCTCGTTCTATATTTTGTCTTGACTATTGTCTTATTGCACTGTCTATTGTCTTGACTATTGTCTTATTGCACTGTCTATTGTCTTGACTATTGTCTTATTGCACTGTGGAAAATGGAAACGTTATTTCATCCCTGTATATGTCCTGACACACACTGGAGTGACAAATAAAAACCCAAAACTAAACTAAAACGAAAGAGTTTGAAATCGATTCTGAAAGTGACGGGCAGTGGAGGGTGAGTTTTGGATAATAGTTTTGAATACTTCATTTTAGTTTGTTTTAGGGATGTTAATCGACACATGTGGAATTTGTACCTTTTGCAGTATCAAAGATATAATCCATAACGCGAGGGTCGAGGGAGGGGAAAGAGCACCCGTGATCGCCTTCTTTTTTTGGGTCGCGTTTGCAGAGCCGGATAAAAGGCTGTGAACAGGGGTGCCCCCCTAAACGCCCTAAATATAACGGAGCTGCCGCATAAAGTTTTCGCCTGCCCCCCCCATTGTGAAAGTTTATATCCGGGCCTGACAAAAGCCAGCAGAGAGAGAGAAAAAAAAACATCTTCAAGTTTGAGCACACGCCCCGCTCCAACGACTCGAGATTTGACAAGAAAGCAGTGTCATGTTCAGAAACGGCTGCTCTCATCACGTCGGTGGTGAACTTCAGGTGTTTGTGCCGTGGTTCCAAAAAATAAGCAAATAAGCGATCATAGCTGTTTCTTTGAGACAGACTGCGGGGGGGGAGGAGGAGGAGGACGCAGCACAGACGTGCACAGCACAGACATGTCCTCGGTACAGTGATAGTAATACCCGAAATAAGCAATTCTCTTCCCTTGAAAAGAGTAATTGAATGCCTTACCAATTGATTTAAGATCAGAATACTCACTATCTCTATTTAAAATTATTTATCTCTATTTAATTTTACATTATTATCTATTTATTTTTTTTATTTTTTTACCATACCATGAAATTTTATTCTGTACTTCCATATAGTATGTTTTCTCTGCAATTCTTTGTATTCTGTATTTCTCTGAAGCACATTGAGTCCTCGCTTGTCGGGGTGAAATGCGCTATATAAATAAACTTGACTTGACTTGACTAATTACAAAGAATACAAAATAAAAATCATTAATATTAAAAAAAAAGAAAAAAAAGAGGCGATTTGTCGACTTGTACTTTTTTGTGTCGCCGCCGTGAACACGACCCGACTTTTTTTCCCCCACATCCCTAGTTTGTTTAGTTTTAGTTTATTTAAACTTTAAACAGACATGTTTTTGCTGTTGCTAGTCCTAACTGCCAGTTCCCACCTGAGGTCATATGGGAGTACCGACTGATCCAGGCGGTACTGAGTAACTGCTAGCTTGCATAAGGTCTTCAGGCTAGGGCTCAGGTCTACGACATACAAGTCAGCGGGGGTGTCGTCGTACTCGTACGCCCCTAAGAACATGAAGCAGAAGATCCGATCTCCCACCATGCAACACACACTATGCTTCCGAGGCGGCCCTTTCCCCTCGGGCTCAACCTTCTTCCAAGAGAAGGTCTCTGGACTGAATTTCCACAGATCATTTAAGTAGCCCCCTTCGTAGCCACCAAATATGTAGATCTCTCCGTTGTAGACAGACGCTAAATGACAATGGCTTCTTTCTGGAAGGAATTGTATGGACGGTGTGTCCAGCCAGAGGTTCGTCTCCGCGTCAAACACGCTCATGGTGCGGCACAACCGACCGCCACGCTTGCCCCCGAATACAAACATCTTGGTTCCGACGATGGTGGCACAGCGATATCTTGTAGCAGGAGGTTCCGTTCCTCTGGTGTGGATTAAAGTCCACACCATTGTGCAGGTGTTCAACTTGTGCATGTCATTAGTGCATCCATTTATGTGGGTGAATCCTCCGTAAATAATCATGTCCTTCCTGAAGACACAGGCCGAATGGCCCATCCTTCCCTTTGGAGCTAGTCCATGAACCTTTGGTTTGAACCATGTGTGGGTGTCAATATCAAATGCGAAAAGCACATTGCTGTAATAGTATTCTTGGAAACCCGAAATCATCCCTCCCCAGAGATAGACGGTACCGTCAATCAGCACAAGTGTGTGTCCCCGGCGCATGTCGGGAGCCTCGGGGTCGTATTCTACTACTCTTGTTCTTGGTGGTGTTCCGAGGTTCGACTTCCCCCAGCTCAAAGACACTGTGTTGAAGACGTTCACCTGGATCTGCGCGCCGAGGGGGTCTCCGCCAAATGTGTAAATCAGGTGTTTGAACGGAACGGCCTGGTTATTTTCAAACGCTGTAGGCACACTCTTGCAAAGAGACCAACAAACCATGTCTGAAACTATTAAATGTTGCTTGGAACCGTCAAGTCTCGCACTGGAACACAATGTGGTCCTGTTGCTGCGCTGAGCGCTCTCTACATCATCCCCTGGTTCAGTGGTGCAAATGCCACAAGAAGCTCTGACCAATCGCCAACTCCGATTAGTCTAGTCAGCCGATCTAGGAGGCCGATTCAACTTATGGCCAGTAGAATCACCATCTGGACAGGTTGTGTTTGTTTTCCAATGGGGGGGGGCAGGAGAAAATGGTATGGGGGCGGCTTCATTGTGGATGAGACAGCTGACATTACAGCCAAGGATCGAGCGTCTGTATCAGTATTCATGAAGATACTCGAGTTTGTTTGCATGCCATCATGTTTGGTGGGTCAGTCAGAGCATTTAGGGGGGCATTGCCACCCCCCCCCCATGCCCATGCCTAGATCCGCCCCTGCCTCTACATGGCAGGGGCAAGGCTAAAAGCATTATACGATTTTGCAATTAACACCAGTATAACACCAGGTGACAGAGGCAACTTTAGTGTGTACTGTGAACACTGTGTTTGTGAACAGAATTGTCTAAAAACAGAATCTAACTCCACCTCACCTCCACTCTATTGGCTCATTCTGAAGGTGCTGGAGACTGCTGTGCTGGGATTGGCTAAAAAGTTGCTTCACCCCACACAACCCATCCCCCTCCCCATCACACATTAGCCACGCCTGTCCTGAGCCCACCGAATGTTTTGTTGTCACGACTTGTTGACGACAACGACAAAGTTCTGGACCGCCTGCAGGACGAAGCAAGTGCCTGTCTGCAGGGAAACGGCTGCAGCATCAAAGTAGAAGCAGCGTAGGAGGGGAAAAGGCAACATATACAGTAGCTAACTGATTTTAAAAAAGTTGCCTCTATTACATACCCATGGGCATTATGCGGTCCAGGGGCCAAATGCGGCCCTTTGGCTGACTCTGACCGGCCCGTGAAAGGGTACTGTGGTTTTCAGGGTACAGTGATCTGGGGACCACCAGTGGTCCTTGAGAGAGTTCCAAGTTAAATATGGTAAGTTGGTTAACCAGATGTAACTCTTTGAGAGGGTAAAAATGAAACCAAATGTGATCTGTTGACCAAGACCTGTACTACATGTAACCAAATGGACCCGTATGGGTCCATTTGGTAAGGGGGGCATCGGGGAAAATCTTGCCTAGGGCTCCAAATTGCTTATAAACGCCACTGATGTTGAACAATGCACTGCACCTTTATTTTGTATTGAATTCATTGATTAAATGAGTTGATTGAACGGGTTTTCATTTGCAGGTTGCCGTGGTGATGATCTTCCTGGTGGGGATCATCTTCTATCGCACCATTCTGTCCGTTATCATTTTCCGATCCAAAGACAAGTTCTTCATGTCAGTAGTGAGTATAGTGCAAAACGCTGCACACCAGTACACACAATACAAATGGTACACACGCAGCACACCCACCGATTGAAGGCTTTATTAGTACAGGAATTTAAATAGCATATAGTATCAGGGTATGTCAGGGTTAGTCAATATGTAGCCTATAGAGCAATAATAAATGTCATCACCAAATTCAATGTATTTACAAATGAGAAATGGGAGGATTTTTATTGGGTTCCTATTGGGTTCCTATTGGAAATCCAGTAGGATTTGTTCCAAAATCTTTTCTATTGGAATCCTATAGGATTTTTGGACTAGCGTTGTGCCACAATCCACTAGTTCTTCCACATGTGATTGGTCCCGCTAGTGTTGTGGCCGTGGGGTTCACTCACTTTAGAGAAGTAGTTAGTGGGGTATATGACTCAAGGGTGTTGAATCAGGGTACTATCCCTATAAAACTGGTATCTTACACATAGTATAGCAAATACAGTACAAAACATGGGATGAACATACAGTTTGTTAAATTCATCTATTTTGTTCCATTCATCTACACCAGGGGTTTTCAACAGGACAGTGGTCCCCAGTTAAGTTGATTAACCAGATGTAACTCTTGAGAGTGTAAAAATGAAAATGTTTCATTTTTACACTCTCAAGAGTTAAAATATTCATCATCTGAACCAGCCCAAATCTACACAACTAGAGATCTATGTTTGCCTGTTATGTTTCCAAAATCCAGCCTGGAATTGTAGACAAAAAAGAAGAAATCTTTGGGTTTGGGGTCTGTGGGTCTAAAATGTCATCACATGGTTGTCCGTGGCTCAAATTCTGAATAAATAGTGGGCTCTGGTATGAAAAAGGTTGAAAACCCCTGATCTACACTGTAGTAATCTATTATGCCTGTCTGTCTGTCTGTCTAGGCAGGTAGGATCGCCAGCATTTCAGGTTCCGTGTTGAATCTCTTGGTGATCATGATGTTGTCCAGACTCTACATCTCTCTGGCACACACGCTCACATCATGGGGTGAGTTTATAGTTTAAAGTTCCTGCTCGCTTGGAGTGTGCTGCTACCCATAGTGTTCTTCTCCTTCTTCCACCTCCTCTGTGTTCTCCGCTCCTTTCACGCTTCCACGTGGTTCGCTCCCTCCCTCATCCACAGGGGCGGATCTAGGCATGGGCATGGGGGGGGGGGGCAATGCCCCCCCTAAATGCCCAGACTGCCCCACCAGCGTATTTCAAATTAAAGTGCTTATAATTAAAATGATTTGAAACACTACTACTGCTACTAACTGACTACAGCTGTGTCACCACTAAACCGACAGCATTTCATCATTGAAAGCAGAAAACTCTCTGAGTCAGACCTTTAGCTTTATGCATGCTGCGTGTCTGTTGCAACTTCAACAACAACTGATGTTAACATTGATGCTTTAATTGACTAATAAGAGTCCAGTAACTGAAAATGGTATGGGGGCGTCTTCATTGCCCGTGGCGCGTAGCGTCACAGGCGATGAAGTCGCCCATACCATTTTCTCATGCCCTCCCCAATTGGGAAATGTTACATCCGCCCCTGTCACACTTCCACATGCTTTGCTCCCTCCCTCCCTCATTCATGATCATTGATTCATCCACATTTTGAAAGACAGAAAACCAGCGTTTGGTTCATGCTGTTGTGTTTATGTTCTGCCCCCTGTAGAGATGCATCGAACTCAATCCAAATACGAAGACATGTTCATCCTTAAAGTTTTCATCTTCCAGTTTGTCAACTACTACTCCTCTCCTGTTTACATCGCCTTCTTCAAGGGCAGGTCAGACACATTGTATTATTCACATCTTATTGAAATGAATGGTAATAAAGGCAACTTTTTAGTCAAAAATCAAAATAGCTAGATTTCATAGCATTTTTTATCCTCCACTTTGATGCTGCAACTGTTTCCCTGCAGACAGACACTTGCTTTTCGTCCCGCAGACGGTCCAGAACTTTGTTGTTGTCAACTTATCGTGAAAACAAAACATTTGTCGGGCTCAGGACAGGCGTGGCTAATGTGTGAGGGGAAGGGGGTGGGGGTTGTGTGGGGTGAGGCAGCGTTTGAGCCAATCACATTGCAGCAGTACCTGCTTTCATAATGAGCCAATAGAGTGGAGGTGAGGTGGAGTTAGATTCTGTTTTTAACCAAATCTGTTTACAAACACAGTGCTTGTACAAACTAAAGTTGCCTCTATTTTACCTTTAATGAAAATCTTTTTTGTATAAATCCAATCACAGCGTGACTAATTTCTATATTTTCCAGGTTCATTGGTTACCCTGGAAACTATAACACCCTGTTTGGAATGCGCAACGAAGATGTGAGTGTCTATTCTCTTTGCACTTTTGTGTGGAGACAAAAGTTTTACATTTCCATTTTTCTTGATCTTGGCTGCACCCCTGCCTCCTGGTGATGCAGATAGCTTCAGTTAAAGGCCTATTATTATGTTATGTTGCCTTTATTAACTGCGATTGTTGCCACATTCCTCCAAATGTCATGCCTAGCAACGTCCGGCTTCCATATTATGGTCATGCCTTATGAAAGGGGTTTTCAACCGGTGGTCCGGGGACCACCAGTGGACCCTGAGAGGGTTCCAGGTGGTCCCCAGCTAAGGTGGTTAACCAGATGTAACTCTTGAGAACGTAAAAATTTGTACACTCTCAAGAGTTAAAATATTCATCATCTTAATTAGCCCCAAGTCTACACAACTAGAGAATGTAGAAGATTAATGGTTGCCTGTTTCGTTTCCCAAATCCAGCCTGGAATTGTGGACAAAAGCAAAAGTGGGGTAGCCAGGCTAAAAGTGGGGCTAATCTTACCTCATCAGACACTCAAGACGCAATCCATATTTGGCCAGTACAAAATTCATTCCATATGTAGATCCGACCCCAATACTAGTCAGTCAGTCAGTCAATGAATGAATGAATAAATCATTAATTCTAATTCTAACTAATTCAGTGGTTTTCAACCTTTTTCACACCAGGGTCCACTATTTATTCAGAATTTTACCCTGTCTACCATTTCATGACATTTTAGCCCCACAGACCCCCAAAACTAAAGATTTATTTTGTCCACAATACCAGGCTGGATTTGGGGGAACAAAACAGCCAAACATACAGACCAAAATGACCATTAATCTTCTACTTTCTCAAGTTGTGTAGACTAATTCACATGATGAATATTTTAACTCTTGAGAGTGTAAACATGAAACCAAATGGACCCGCAAGGGTCCATTTGGTTTTATGTTTACGCTCTCAAAGAGTTACATCTGGTTAAGCAACTGTGCATCATTTAGCCTGGGGACCACCTGGAACCCTCTCAGGGACCACTGGTGGTCCTGGAAAACTTGTTGAAAACCTCTAAACTAATTGATATGTCCTTTTATAACCATAGTGTGGTCCTGGAGGCTGTCTGATAGAACTAGCACAAGAGATGCTGGTCATCATGGTGGGAAAACAGCTCATCAACAACATCCAAGAATTCGCCATGCCGTAAGTTTACATAAACGACAGCCATAACCATATACCGTACATTGCATGTTGAATTTCATGTTTAACTGTGGAAACACGTAACCGGTTTTGATGTTCTCTTTAGCTGTTGAAGAATATAGCAGAGATGATATTTTTGGAAAAATCTTTGACCATGCGGCGAAAAACCTTTTCAATATTCTGTCACCGCGAACGCTTGTAACTTTAATATTTTGTAATAATAATATCCCGAGAACTACATATATTTAGAAGGAGGTCGGCGATCCATATACATTAAATATCGAGGACCACTGACGCAGAAACAATAGGTTTTACCAGAAAACTCTCAGGACTTGGAGGATATATTTTGTAGAATCTGGGTTAAAATCGAGTAGCAATAAAAGCCCCTCGATCACGTTTAGATTTCAGACTCGTGTTTCTTGGGGGGGAAAGACGAGAAGGCCCTTTGCGTGGTATATCGTCTGTATATCGTCTCATATTTCTACAACAACATCAGGATTCAAATCCAAATGAGCAAAATACAGTACATGAGTACAAAATACAGATCTACAACGTACGAGCTCAAAATGCACCGCTTCGTCCCACATTTCGAGCTCGTCCGTTTGTAGATCTTAGTACATTTATTGATGTATGGATTTACGATAATCTGTGTGATGTGTAAACCCCATGGAGGAAACTGAAGGCCTGGTGGCAGAGGAGAAAGATGAAGACTGAGGAGCCGAAGGAGCAGCAGACACCGTGGGAGAGAGACTACCAGCTGCTGCTGTGTGAGGGACTCTTCGACGAGTACCTGGAGATGGGTGCGTACAGGGCGGATGTAACATGTCCCATTTGGGGGGGGGGGGGGGGGGGGGGGCAAGAGAAAATGTTATGTTCTAACTCCTCTCCTCTCCTCCAGTTCTCCAGTTTGGTTTCATCACCATCTTCGTGGCAGCCTGCCCCCTGGCTCCGGTCTTTGCCCTGGTCAACAACTGGGTGGAGGTGAGGCTGGACGCTCAGAAGTTTGTGTGTGAGTACCGGCGTCCGGTGGTGGAGCGCGCCCGAGGCATCGGCATCTGGCTGGACATTCTGCAGGTCATCACACACCTCGCCATCATCACCAACGTGAGTTTTGGCGTGTCTGTGTGTGTGCGGTAACAAGAAGGCTCGGCCCAAGTAATACTCGGCCCTGAGTATAAACAGAGTTACGCTGTCACAGTTTGGAGCCGCTCCTTTTTGTCAGAATGAACAGATCGCACCGCAAATTTACATACACATTTTATGAAAGGGGTTAACCACCAAATACAAATTACCCACCAAATATAAATTCTATTATAAAAAATATTTTAATCAATAAATCAAGCCACACAAAATCACGCTGTCAGAGCAACGTGGAATGTGTTGTCACCATGTAATTAGGAAGGCTTACAACAAGTACTTAGATATAAATACAGCATATAAATATGCTGTACATACAACGTATGAGCCAGTTTTTTGAATGGCTCCAAGCGATTCGGCTCCCCTAAAACAGCCATAAATCTTTAATATATGAAACAGTTGCTGATGTTGCCTTATTGGTCGGGTAAACTCTTTTTTTTATTTTATTTTAGATCTATCCTGGTCTTATACCGAGACTCTCCAGGCTCATTGTACCCAGTCTAGTGTGGGTGTGTGTAACATTAGATATGTGTATTGATGTTTAATACATTATTATTCTTTGCCCAGGCCTTCCTGATAGCGTTCACCACGTCCTTCCTTCCTCGTCTGTACTACTCCTACACCACAGACAGCAGCCTCCACGGTTATATCAACTTCACCATGGCAACGTCACCTGCAAACTACTCCAGAACACCATGCAGGTACCCTACAACACATATGTCAAACAGCAGCAGACTGGGAGCTACCTGTTGTTGGACAAATACAATGCCCCTCTAAATGCCCTGACTACCCCACCAAAACTGATGGCATGCAAAACAACACAGATTTCAAAGATATTTAAAGGTAGGGTAAGTGATTTGAAATTCATTGTGTAGTACCAGCCTGGTGCACTAGGGGCCCCCAAGAGTAGCTATACACTATGTGAACCTGCTGCTTGATCCTGATTGGAGGAGAATTCACCCTCCACCTGGGGAACTTTTATTAGCTCCTCTGCTAACGTGGGGGAAGGGGAAACTCCATATATGGTTTCCACACCTTATAATAGAGCATTTTAACAGAAAAAAAAATTGTGGGTGATATCTGACAAAAGTGAAATCACTTCCCCTACATTTAAAATGAAAGTGCTTATATTTAAAATGATTTGAAACACTACTAACTACTAACTAACTACAGCTGTGTCACCACTAAACCAACAGAATTTCATCATTGAAAACAGAAAACTCTCTGAGTCAGACCTTTAGCTTTATGCATGCTGCGTGTCTGTTGCTACTTCAACAATTGATGTTATTATTGACGCTTACTTGCCTAATATACAGTAAGTCCTGTAACCAAAAATGGGATGGGTGCGGGTTCAGCGTCCGTGGCACGAAGCATGTCTATATTGTTTAAAGATAAAATAGATTGTTTAAAGATAAAATAAGCCAACGTGGTGTACCTTTTTTAGGTATCGTGGGCTAAGGGATCAGAATGGAGAACTGCTGCCTGAATATTATCATCTGTTGGCAATTCGACTCTCCTTTGTTATCATATTTGAGGTGAGATGGCGCGCACACACACACACGCGCACACATTGCGCGCGCGCGCGCAATGTTATTAGATGTTGTGTAGACAGTTAGTTAGTAGTCAGATTGAGGCCAGACTAACTTGAATTTAAACTTTTTTTGTGATTTGGGTGTGTGCGTGTGTGTGTGTGAGTGTGTGTGTGTGTGTGTGAGTGTGAGTGTGAGTGTGAGTGTGAGTGTGAGTGTGTGTGTGTGTGGTGTGTGCGTGTGTGTGTGTGTGTGTGTGTGTGTGTGTGTGTGTGTGTGTGTGTGTGTGTTTTCTATCCCCACAAATAACCAAGATTGAACAGTCAATCTTATAGGAGCTTTAATAGAAGCTTCTCTCAGGAACAGCTTGTTTGATCTTGGCCTCATAATGATGTCATCAATGCACCCTGCTTTGTATAATTCCTCCTCTCCTTTAGTCTTCACTTCCAAACTTGTATTTCCACTTACAATGGAACAATACAATATGATACAGTATTAGGCATGAAAACATATTGCTTAGATATAGCTTTATTATTTCAACTGCTGAAAACGTCCTGAAATTGTGAAAAGGACGTAAAGATGGGTATGATCTGGCCTAGTCTTGAAGATCACTGGAGTCACTAGAAGACGTCATTGTAACGTGACTAACGTCTACTGGAGGACTCACTCAAAAGTGACTACTGTGTTAAGCTCCGTGTCTGTCAGAACGTCTACTAATAAGCGGTCGATTGTCCAGCACGTGGTCTTCTTCGTCGGCCACATGATCGACCTGATGGTCCCTGACGTCCCAGAGGAGGTGGAGATCAAGATAAAAGAGAGAACATTACATGGCCAAAGAGGCACTGGCAGACAACCAGGTGAGCTAACAGCATACAGTAGGGGTGGGACGATTCACTTACCTCACAATACGATGTTGATATTTAGGATTTTGAGTCGATTCATATTGCGATTCTTAGTTGTGCTGCGATTCGATTTGATGTATTGATATATCACACTTTCATGACTGTGCTTTTATTATACTAGAACAAGGAGGATTCCACTCATTTTCAAGATTTTTTCTGAGGGCGTACAAATGGAACCAAATGGACCCTGACGGGTCCATTTGGTTCCACTCGTCCTAAAAATATCATTAACAGTTTTCGTGCCGTGGAAATGGATCTACGTCACCCGTTATCATTATGATTTACAGTAACAACTGATGCCGCTGACGTTACGCTACGCGTTTGGTCGTTACTTACCGGCGCCGGTTTAATACGATCCCCATGCTAACAGCAGCTAGCAGCGACCGCAGCGACCATTGCTAGACCATAATAAGGGACGGACCAACCCGGAACCAAAAGTGTGTGTCCGTCAACTAACTTGTCCGTCGGGAAACATGACCGAAATATGAAATATGACTTTTAGATGAAAATCGCTGGCACTGGCGACCTCCAAAAATATGAAAAAGGGCTGGCACTGAGAGAGTTAACAAACACAACATGAACACAACTTGATGATATCATCATCAAGTAAAATACAGTACACTACAATGTTGAAAATGGGTGGAATTCCTTTTTAAAAGAATTCTGAACAATATGGACCAATATGGACTAGTTCAATGAACTAGAACATTAAACCAGTTTTAAACAATATAATTAACAAAAACTCCAATCATACACATCAATGCAGCTTGATAACATCACAAATTAATGAATTGGAGCTACATAAATATAGAAAATATAGATTTTGAACCTGGCGATTCGATATTGATATCATGGCATTACGAATTGCGATATATTGGCATATTGATTATTTTGCCCACCCCTAGCATACAGTATGATGTTATGATACAGCCACTGTCTGGCAGTCTCTCCACACATTCTGACTTGTTTTAGTTTTCTGCTAAATGAATGCCCTGCTTGATCAGACACTACAGCAAAGTCTCAGAAAATTAGCAGATCCTCAAGTGCGAAATGCAGCGGTAAGCGACTGTTGTTGTTTTCTTTTGAATTTATTGACAGTTTTCCCCTGCCAAGTCATTGTGGCTGCTTGTGTGTGCTTGCCTTCCGTTCAGGCATTGTTGCCATGTCTGTTTATTTTAAGCAACATTTTACTTGTTTTTTTGTAAAATAAACATCAACCAGCAAATAGTTGCTGGTTGATGTTTTTTGGGGCTTGTCTAAAGCTTATTTGGGCTTGCTTCTAAATGTTGTTTAAACCAATGCTCCCTACTGACTTTTTCTTCACATTGAGGAACCCCAGATTAACACGTAATTAATTGTCCAAAGACATGCATCTGAAAATAGTCCGTGCCTTCTTTACACAAATGTTTAAGAAGTATTCCAAATATTTTAATTTTATTCTCAATGTGATTTTAAGTGACAGATGCACACCTCACAATGCAACTCTGTGAGCTTGTAGATGCAGCTATTTTCATTTGTGCTCGATTTCATATACTTGTTTCTCTTGCTCATGTGGCAACAAATAAAGAATTATGGGTCGTAGCACAGCGCAGCAGCAGTCTCCAGCGGTTTCATAATGAGCCAATAAGAGTTATATTACAATCTGTTTACAAAACACAGTCTGTACACACTAAAGTGACCTGTAATACCTTTAAACATTTGAAAACTCGAAACGGGACAGTCTGCATAAGTAAAGTACAAGTAAATTCCAATTTTTGAACTACAGACTATTTCTTACACTTATATTAATACTTTTACTCGAATACATGAAGGCTCGGCCCAAATAACACTCGGACTAGCCGGAATGTTGCGACATTAGAAAACTGAGCTTTCGTTAGGGTTACCGAAAAATTCCCGAGAGTCCTCAGAAAAACGTTCCTGAAAGAAAAATCATCAACATGGTGACACACAACTTGATAGAGCCGCCACTGGACTGATCCCATGAAGTGAACGGAGTTTGTAATGGTGTAACTCTGTCTATACTCAGGGCCGAGTATTATTTGGACCGAATCTGATACTCTTTTACTCAGTGTATGCTACAGTGTGAGGTTAAAGGCATCAATGTGTCTGTCCACAGTCTTTAGGGAAGAAAGTGATTGTGGGCGAGACGGAATTACGACAACGGAAGACCCCGGACCCTTCGCCGCCTATGGACCGTTCCTCACCTCTTCGCCTGTGACACAGTACCGCCCCTCCTTCACACACACACACACACACACACACACACACACACACACACTCGGACATCAGTAGCTAGTGATTTTTCCCCCCCACAAATTTATTTTTATCCCACGATTTTTGTGACCCATTTTTCACCCAGTGCCAATTCCTAATGTGATCCTGAGCTCTACACAACACCCTCCACTAACCTCCAGGGGGGAGTTTCCCTGCTTGGACGTAGCACGTGGAAGGAACATGTCAGGCGCCCCGGCTGGCCAGGGGGAGGCAGCTTAGAGCCCAGGATCACTGCATAGTTTTTTTGTGAGGGTATCTACCCTAGGGGACATGGGGAGAACATGCAAACTCCACACAGAAAGGCCCTTTCGCCAACCCCACCTCGGGTATATGGGCACTGATGACACAGAGGAAGCAACATGCCAGGCTCCTCCTGGCCAAACTGAGTTGCGAAGTGACATTTCAGATGCGCGGAACAGAGGAAATCAGGCTGGAAACCCATTCATGTTTTTTGGCTCTGATCTAATGAAGGGCTTTGATCAGATGTTATGTTCTTGTATATTATGGTACAGGGACTTTGGGCCACCTTGAATAACGTACTTATATGAGAAATGACGAATGATGATCTGCATACAGTATATATAAATGTTTCCCTTCCAACTGGTGTAATGTCTCAGGTATAACTGATTAAATGAATTGCGTTTTCTTTTTTTTACTGGAACTGAGAATGCCCTGGCATTTTGGCTCATTGTTGATGGAATCTTTTAATAATAATATAATAATAATAAGAAGAAGAAGAAGAAGAAGAAGAAGAAGGATGCTTGTTTTTAAAACAATTAGTTGGTTAAGTTATAATTGCTCCCCCAGACTCCCCTGGATAAAGAAAAAAGTACCCTCTTTTGGACTAAAAAATAAAAGCTGGAATAAATAAAATAAAAGCATGGCCCTGCTCGGTTTTCTTACAAGGAGGGCCTACTTCCTGGGCCACTCCCATAAACACTCCTGTTAGGGACGTCGTAGACTTGCGTGGTTCTGCTATGTGTTTGTATAGTGTATGTGTGTGTGCGTGCGCTCTCTCTGTCTTCGGTCTTCTGCAGGACCGTTATGTCGGCTGTCTATTGGTGGGGCGAGTAGACCCAAGGGTCCATTTGGTTTCGTTTTTAACGCTCTCAAGAGTTACAGATGGGGATTGTCGTGATCTACCTGCACGGTCTGTGTGATCTACTGGTAGATCACGATCTACCTTTTGGGCAGCCCTGCCCTAGACTCAGTGAGTCGTAACAACCCCAAAAATATCCCATGGCTATTTTACCAGATGTTTAAGATATGAACAGATTAAATTAAACCAACTGCAACTCGACATAATTCTACATTCATTTAAACTCACATGCATTGATCTCTTACTGGGGAAACACCGGCAATTGAGTCTAATATACATCACAAAAGAAAATAAAGAGAAAACATAAAGATTGCTGTGCGTATGGACAATCAAAATCAGGTTGAAATATATATCATTGTGTTCATGTCATAATTAAAAGAGCCTATCAATGTCTATGGCATCCCAACGGTAAATGGTAAATGGTGCATTTATATAGTGCCTTTATCCAAGGCGCTTTAGATATTGTGCATCCCATTCTCCCATTCACACACATGTTCATACACTGATGACGGAAGTAACCATGCAAGGGGTTTAGTTTCTACTCAAGGACATGAAGCGAACCGGTCTAATTCCATGGAGTAGAAGTACGTTGTACTGTAAGTGATTTGGTCTAATTTCATGGATTAGTATTGTACAGGGAAGTGCTTCGATTGATACTGTATATGTGTGTGTGCATGCGTGTGCATACGCATGTGACAGAGACACAGGTCCTCTAGGGGGAGCTGTGGTGTCACTCACAGGGACAACTGTATTACAAGCACAGGCACATTATTACACATTATAACAACAACAACACCATGTGGTGGGGCCTCAGGGGCGGATCTAGGCATGGGCATGGGGGGCAATACCCCCCTAAATGCCCTGACTGCCCCACCAAACATGATGGCATGCAAAACAAACCAAATTTCAAAGATTTTTCAAATTAAAGTTCTTACAATTAAAATGATTTGATGTGTTACTACTAACTACAATTGTGTCACCACTAAACCAACAGCATTTCATCATTGAAAACAGAAAACTCTCTGAGTCAGACCTTAAGCTTTATGCATGCTGCGTGTCTGTTGCAACTTCAACACCAACTGATTATTGATGCTTTACTTGCCTAAAAGTCCTGTAACTGAAAATGGTATGGGAGCGACTTCATCACCCGTGGTGCAAAGCGACATGAGTGATGAAGCCGCCCCTATACCATTTTCTCCTGCCCCCCCAACTGGGAAATGTTACATTCGCCCCTGTGGGCCTCTGTCTGAAGGCATGAAAAGACAGTCTTAAGTTGAGATAATCCTGATGACTATCTTTCTCTCTTATCCCTTCATCCCTTTATCACCTTCCTATCTGTCTGTCTGTCTGTCGCTCTTTTCGATCCCACCATCACTAACCTCAGCCAAGGACAAACTGTGGTGCAAGTCACCCACAGAGAGAAAAATAGGTGTGTGTGTGTGTGTGTGTGTGTGTGTGTGTGTGTGTGTGTGTGTGTGTGTGTGTGTGTGTGTGTGTGTGTGTGTGTGTGTGTGTGTGTGTGTGTGTGTGTGTGTGTGTGTGTGTGTGTGTGTGTGTGTGTCAGGGGTGGATCTAGGTATGGGCAAACACGATGGCATGCAAAACAACCCAAGATATAAATTAAAGTGCTTATAATTAAAATGACTTGAAACATTACTACTGCTACCAAGTAACTGTGTCAATTGTGTCAACACTAAGCATTTCATCATTGAAAACAGAAAACTCTCTGAGTCAGGCCTTTAGCTTTATGCATGCTGCGTGTCTGTTGCAACTTCAGCAACAACTGATGTTATTATTGAGGCTTTACTTGACTAATAAAACTCCTGTAACAGAAAATGGTATGGGTGCGGCTTCATCCCCCGGGCGATGAAGCCGAAGCCGGCAGAAAATGGTATGGGTGCGGCTTGGGAGATGAAGCCGCATCCATACCATTTTCGCCCATGCCATTTTCTTCTGCCCCCCCCAATTGGGAAATGTTACATCCACCTCTGGTGTGTCTGTGTGTGTGTCTTGTGTACGCGTTGCCACATGTGGATCTTGGACGTCATGTGCCTATAGCCAGTGACGTCAGCTGTCTGACATACTGTATTCATATGTCAGATGGTTCATTAGTCTTTAGCCCCGATGCAGACTTGTCCCAGTTGAGGTGGCAGCGCCTCTCCTCTTGGACCAACTCAGGCTCTCACTATAGTAGAAAGTGCTGGATGTCAGGATGTCAGTGCTGGATGTCAGTGTCAGGCCTGTCAGTGGCATCCAGCACAATGTGACATCATCAGACTAATGTAGAAAGCTCATGTAGAGGTATACCCAGTTGGACGTTTTTATATTACTTTGCACCCCCATCATGCGCAAAAAAAGCTGCACGAACAGCTCTCGAGTGCTCAGTTTAGTTTCTGACCCTTGGACAATGTTTAATAGCATTTAGGATATAAATGCCTGATATAAATGCCTATACGACTGTCACTGACCCATTGGAGAAAAAAGGGTAAAACACGGTTTACAGAGACATATCGCTGTGTCTCCATGTAACCAGAGCCATAGAGTATAGCTTGAGGGATCTACAGGAATTGGAGGCTTGTAGATCACATATTTTGATAAACACCGAAAAGATCTTGTTTTCCCCAGACTCTGTTGCTTTTTTGAATGTTCAAAATCCTGTACAGGAAAACCTGGCATATGTTGGACATACAACATTGTAGTTTGAGCAGTGATTAATCATGATTAAATGAATTATTCAATCATCTAGCCCCGAGTTCACTCATCTTCTACTTTCACACAGCAGTAGTAGCAGAAGTAGAACTCGTAGTGATGTGTCGAAAAAAACGTACACTAAAATCGCCAGGATTGCATTCAGGTAAGCATAGTGTCATTGTAGCATAGCTCCATGTATCAGAGCACACACTGGCCATGGTGACCCGGCCTCCAATCTGTCGGTTCGATTCTGTCCCTGTAGGCTGCTTTCTAGTAGTTTATATTGGCCTAAGAGTCCCACACAGGGGCGGATTGGCACATAGTTTCCCACCGGGACAATTTTACCTTTGCCAGGCCGGGGAGGGGGGGCAGCTGGTTAACCAGATCTCTTTGATCGTCGGTTCGATTCTTAAGAGTTAAAATATTCATCATGTGAATTAGCCCAACTTAATCTACACAATTTGAGAATGTAGAAGATTAATGGTCATTTTGATCTGTATGTTCCAGGCGAGCATCTAGCGCATTCTAGTGCATTTTGGAAGTGCCACTAGTGCATTTTGGATCTTGCCAACACTGCCTCCAGCAGTGCGAGGCAGTGCCCTGGCGCACAGGAGTGAACGGGAATATGGCAACTCTCCTACTTGAAGGCTCTGGTGTAGGACACCTTTTCTTTTTTGAAGGATAGAAACACTAGTTTGCCTGGCCTGGGCCTGGCGCCCTGGCCTGCCCTGGACTAGGAACTGGGAACTGGGAACCTCAGGTGAATTAGACATCAAAGGGTTGAATAAACAAGACGAATACACAAGACTAAAGGGAAGTATTGTGGGGAGGTTTAGAGAAGAGGTTAGTGTGGGGGTGTCCGGAACACATGGCCAGTAAAGTGTATTCTCACAGAATGGATTCAGAGCTTCAAACAGTAATATTTAAATGTCCTAAGCCAGGGGTTTTCAACAGGTGGTCCGGGGACCACCAGTGGTCCTTGAGAGGGTTCCAGGTGGTCCCCAGGCTAAATGATGGAAAGTTGGTTAACCAGATGTAACTCTTGAGAATGTAAAAATGAAACCAAATGGACCCTTGCGGGTCCATTTGGTTTAATTTGGTTGCTTTAATTTTAGGTCTTTGGTGTGGAAAAAAATGTAATCAAATGGTGGTCCGTGGCTCAAATGCTGAATAAATGGTGGTCTCTGGAGTCAAAAAGGTTGAAAACCCCTGTCCTAAGCAATGGAAATTGATGCCATCTCAGTAGGGATACAGTTGACTTGTTTGTTTGTTGCAATGATCTCAGTGCATGAGCACCAGTGACGTAGGCGAGCCTGGTCACATCAACACGTGACCGCTTGACTACAGGGAGATCTCCCATGGTGCCAAGCGGGTGACATATAGACGCTTGGCACCAACTCATAATTTGTCGCAAAGGGGTCTGAGAATGCCTTGGTTTCTGTGTGTGTGTGTGTGTGTGTGTGTGTGTGTGTGCGTGTGTGCGTGCGTGCGTGTGTGTGTGTGTGCGTGTGTGTGTGTGTGTGTGTGTGTGCGTGTGTGTGTGTGCTCTGTGCTCCTGTTGTGATTGGACTAATTCTCAAACTCATAAACCACACACACAGCCAGTGTTGTGCTTCACGCTGTGTGGGACATTGTGCATCAACATGGTCAACCGACCAATCGCAAAGGGACCTGCTGTTAGTCTGCCAATCAACACACACGCGCAACATGAGTGCATGAATGCATAGTTTATGCCTCTATAATTGATTCCCTGTGAAGGTAGTGTGACGGATAAGGACAAATTCAGTACAATTCATAGTATATACACCACAGGTTTTCAAACCTTTTTGATACCAGGGCCCACTATTTGTGCAGCATTTGAGCCACGGACCACCATTTGAGGACATTTTAGCCCCCACACAGACCCCCAAACTAAAGATTTCTTTCGCTTTTGTCCACAATATTGATTTGGGAAACAAAACAGGCAAACATACAGATCGAAATCACCATTAATCTTCTAGTTTTGTAGACTGGGCTAATTCAGATGATGAATAATATTTTAACTCTTGAGACAAACATGAAACCAAATGGACCCTTTCAGGTCCATTTGGTTCCATGTTTACACTCTCAAAGGGTTACATCTGGTTAACCAACTTTTCAGCTGGTTAACCAACATAGCTGGGGACCACCTGAAACCATCTGAAGGACCACTAGTGGTCCCCGGACCACTGGTTAAAAACCACTGTTATACGATATACACTATCCGGGAACACACCTGCAAAACAAATGGAATACAGCACCCGCTTTTCGTTATTGTCTGTCATAACTGAACTGACAATGCAGGTAGATAAAAACAATCTGTGCTTCCCAAATCAAATACTGCAGCAAATGTTCTTGTAAGAATCAGAATATCTAACCACATTGCAGAGTTCTTCCCTCCTCATTGAGCTACTCTCGGTTTTCAAAATCCTTTACAAACCCCTTATAAACTTTAATATTAGATCCACAGACTCTTTTCCCTAGCCCTAGAAGGCCCAGTGTTGCTTTTTAGCAACATTAACCCTTTAATTATTTAAAAAAAATGTCATCATTATTTTTTTTGTTATTTTTTTCATATACATATCATGGTTGAGAGTGATTGTTTAGAATTTCATTGAAATTGGTCATGATATTTACACAACAATACCCCACACATTTTTGTGATAATTAGAATGTGTAGAACATGTACATTCATTATATTAAAAGATATCCCCCATTAAAAAAAATATTACAATTATTGAATTGATTAGCATAAATAAAATACCTATTTTTTGCTATTTTTGCTTTTTTAATAGATCATGGTATAGTACAACTTAGTAGTAAGGTTGAAAACATTTTTTTTTCCCCCAAGTAGAAATAGAAATAAGTCCAGGCCTTGGAGGGTTAAAACAAGACTTGTAGCTGAATCACATGCTGGAGTGATAGAAAACATAGACTTTGCTTTCATGTTTATTTGTTTTTTTCTTTCACAGTATTTTACTGTACTTTGCAAATGCTCAGACACTATGCACTGGCATACAAAAAACAAGCATCTGTCTCTGCAGATTATTATTGTTTCGTTACGATAATACAGACTAATGATGCAGGAAGCAAAGTCTGAACACATAACTCAAGATGATCAACCCCACAGGCCTTGTCATCCCAAGTACAACTACTGTACTGTAGTTCTAGTGCTATTGCAGTGTTACTGTAATGCCTGTCTGCACGTCAAAAATCCGACGTGAATTGATCTCCCCAGACGATCACTTCAATCTCCAGGTGAGGATTGCCTTATGCACGCACACACACCCCACCTCAGGGGCCGATGTAACATTTCCCAATTGGGGGGGGGGCAGGAGAAAATGGTATGGGGGCGATGAAGTTGCCCCCATACCATTTTCGGCTAAAAGACTTTCATTAGGCAAATAAGCATCACTAATAACATCAGTTGTTGTTGAAGTTGCAACAGACACGCAGCATGCATAAAGCTAAAGGTCTGACTCAGAGAGTGTTCTGTTTTCAATGATGAAATGCTGTTGGTTTAGTGGCGACACAGCTGTGGTTAGTAGCAGTAGCAGGGTTTCAAATGATCAAATCATTTTAAATACAAGCAATTTGAAATATCTTAGGTTATTTTGCATGCCATGGTGTTTTGGTGGGGCAGTCAGGGGCATTTAGTGGGGCATTGCCCCCCCCCCCCCCCCCCATGCCAATGCCTAGATCCGCCCCTGATGCTGAAATAACCCAAATCAGCTCTTCTCTCCAGAGAGCCGCAGCATGGGCACCCAGATGAAATCGATTACAATGCAATACCACAGACAGAGCAGACTATATGGAAATGTAGTTCCGAATCTTCATGTACTGTATAGGCTGTTTTATATGGGCTGCTAAAAGACCTTATGAAAGGGTGCAGCGATGACGCAGCTGCAGTTCAGGAAAAGCCCGAGCCAAAAATGCCTCTCCAATCTCCATCTCAGAATTATTGCAACCAACCAGGGCCGGATCTAGAGGGTGCATGACAGGGGTGCATCCGTGCATCCTGTATGCGCACCCAATGAATCAACCAGTGGTCCGGGGACCACCACCAGTGCTCCTTGAGTTAAGATATTCATCATCTGAATTAGCCCCAAGTCTACACAACTAGAGAATGTAGAAGATTAATGGTCATTTTGATCTGTATGTTTGACTGTTTTTCCCCCAAAATACCACAATTACCAGCCTGGTATTGTGGACAAAAGCAAAGGAAATCTTTAGTTTTGGGTTCTGTGGGGCTAAAATGTTCTCAAATAAATAGTGGGCCAGGTGTCGAAAAGGTTGAAAACCACTGCTTCATATGAAAACTTTGGAGTTGACCATACACCCTGCCTTTCTTCCAGCCCACCCTAGTAGGGCTGGCTAAGTCCGGCCCTGATTGCAACTCCAGAATTCTGTTCATAGGACTGTATTGAGCAGGTTATTGAATGGACCATGCAGGGAGTCAATCAGGCTTCCCCTGACCGCTGTCAAACCATTTTTTGAAAGGTATTTTCCTCCATAAGGTCCCTGTTGGGAAATGCAACAAATGGCAATGACGATTTACTGATAAAGCATCAGCCCTCTCATTCAAAGACTCTCTCACACAGATGATATCAGTTTGTATGTGAATAGTTCCAGTATACCAACATACAGTACTATATATGTAGTTAATAATCACAACACGTCGGCTGCAGAAGAATATTTGGACCAAAGACGTGTAGCCTGAAGCCAGCTTATAGTGCCTCATATAGGCTGCCATTTTTATCTTCTACTACTTTTCAACATTTTTTATACTAAGGTGCACTATTTGTTCTGCATTTTAGCCACGGACCACCATTTGATTGAGTTCAGCCTCTCTGAGCCAAAACTAAGGATTTTAATTTTTGGTCTGAGTTTTCTGTTTTCAATGATGAAATGCTGTTGGTTTAGTGGTGACCAACCTGTAGTTAGTTAGAACCAGTAGTAGTGTTTCAAATCATTTTAAATATAAGCACTTTAATTTGAAATAACTTGGGTTGCTTTGCATGCCGCCCCCATGCCTAGATCCGCCCCTCTCTTGACTACAACACTAATGTCGAAATGTTCATGTTTATGACGCAATGTTCAGAAATAAGTAAAAAAAAAAAAGTCCCCTTCTATTCCACACAGTAACACAGTGTTAACCAAAACACCGCCGCTGTACGACAGAGAGCGGTGAGGTCACAGATGGGGCTAATTAACTCACAGCCAAATAAAACGCATGTGTTAAAACTCCCAATCAAATAAAACTAAACGCATTAAGCTCCCAGTCAAATAAAAAGAAAGAAGGAAAAAAAAAAATACTCCGCGCGTTTAACACACTGGCGCTGAAAAGACAGCTCAGTGCGTCACGCCGGTCGCCGCGGTAACCATACCGACAAGTTTAAATGTGTGTTAACGCAGTGTGTTAAACAGGAAGAGTCTACACCTGCCACTCAAAAACAACACTCCACCGTGCACTACTCAGTACAACGCACTGCGTGTGTGTGTGTATGCGCGTGCGTGCGTATGTGTGCGTGCCCTCTGTAGTGCCCCCTGTGTGTGTGTGTGTGTGCGTGCGTGCGTGCATGCACAGATTGATTGAGTGTTCCTTCAGTTACGAGAAGTGACAAGGTTCAATTTGAAGACAATTAGCACTAAAAGCCTAATTGGCCCCAAATTCTCTGTGTGTGTGTGTGTGTGTGTGTGTGTGTGTGTGTGTGTGTGTGTGTGTGTGTGTGTGTGTGTGTGTGTGTGTGTGTGTGTGTGTGTGTGTGTGTGTGTGTGTGTGTGTGTGTGTGCGCGCGCACGATTACCAAGCAGTCATCAGTAGCTATTCAACGGCACAGTTATTCAACCGCATCACACAAATGATCCACCGATGATCCAATGTGAGTGCGTGCGTGTTTGCGCCTGCGTCTGTACCAGTGGTTTTGATACCAGGGCCCACTTTCTATTCCGCATTTGAACCACGGACCGCCATTCGATGACATTTCCACCCCAGAGACCCAAAACTAAAGTTTTCTTTCGTTTTTGTCCACAATTCCAGGGTTGACTTCAGAAGCAAAACACGACCATTGACTGTGTTGACATCTTAATTAAAGGGTAACCACCCATTTTCAACATTCTAATATGTCATTAATATACCTTAGAGATGTTGTGTGGACATGCTAAAAAAAATTCCCCCAATCTGTGTTCCCAAGAAATGGAGGTCTGAAGAAAACCACTAACATGGTGAAACATCTTGATGACATCATCAAGATGTATTTTCACCATGTTAGTGGATTTCTTTAGACGCTTCTTTTTTCTGAGAGCGTACAAATGGAACGCTCTGGTACGCTCTTTGCCTTTTTTAACTTCTTTGCCTTTTTAAACTATTAAACTAAACTATTAAATGGCCAGTCTAAGCTCAGAATGTGTCAATAGATTGGCACGTTGAACTATACCAAAATGTTTTTCAAAATAGTAAAAAAAAAAAAAAAAAAGATAAGCGGTTTAGAATAAGGGGTTTAGATGGTAACGGAAATGGAGCCCATAATCTTTACACTTTAGAAATAATGACATTTACTCCGTTTTTTGTTTTTTTGGTCCCAAGTTTGTTTGATTCAATTTTGATTTGAAACTAAAGAAGAAAAACAGAAAAAATAAATACAAAAATACAACTTTAAAGCTCAAATAGACTCCTGAAATTGTTTTTAATACTGAATATCATATGGTATGTCCCTCAAGCTTATTTCTAATGGTGTGAGCCTCATTCACCACTGATATAACCAGTCATTGTCATTTCTTTATGGACAGTTTAGCTGCAGTACCACAATGTCCTGAGGTGGTGGGGGCGCTGATATGCAGGATATTTTATAGTAGAGTCATTAGAATACTGATGCCAGATAAAACCAGGCTTGTTTAAATTCCATGTTAACATGGAAAATCAACAATGATGGACATTTTAAACAAAGCGGAAATGCAAATTTGGAAATGAAGACTGAAGGAGAGGAGGAATTATACATAGCAGGATGCATTGATGACATCATTATGAGGCCAAGATCAGACAAGCTGTTCCTGAGAGCAATTTACATTAAAGGTCCTCTATGATATGAAAGACTGATTGTTCAAACTAGATCATTTGTGGGGATAGAAAACACACACAGGAGCACCAAAAAAACACTAAAAAAAAACGCCTAAAAAAGGCAAGGGCATGGGGGGGGGGGGGGGGCAATGCCCCCTAAATGCCCCCTAAATGCCCCCTAAATGCCCAGTCTGCCTGTCCAAACATGATGGCATTCAAACACCCAAATTTCAAAGATATTTCAAATTAAAGTGCTTATAATTAAAATGATTTGAAACACTCGTAATGCTACTAACTAACTACAATTGTAGTGTAGCAGGTGGCTACAGCCTCTGTCGTGATGGCCTCCAAAGTCTAATATCTGCCCCCGGACCAGGGGGGATGTCCTCTTGGTCTAGTGGTTAAGATGTTGGACTTTCACATGGGAGACCCGGGTTCGAATCCCGGGTGTTACAGTGGCACCACTAAACCAACAGCATTTCATCATTGAAGACAGAAAACTCTCTGAGTCAGACCTTTAGCTTTATGCATGCTTTGTGTCTGTTGCAACAACAACTGATTGGTTATTATTAGAGATGGCCGATATTGACTTTTTTACCGATATCCGATATCCCGATATTATCCAACTACTAATTCCCGATACCGATATCAACCGATACCGATATATGCGGCCTCCAGTGGTGGAAAAATAACAGAAACTATTACTATACAAATATTTAATATAAATAAACATTTAGTATAAATACGAATTCATGTTATAGCCTAGAAATACTCCATACAACTATAAATTCAACATGTAGCCTACTTCAGTAAAGTACAAAAGTAATGGTATAAACATGACCGTAGCGCTGAGTCTACATCTCTGTATGTAGTCATAATTTCCAGTTTGTAAATACCGATACCGATATTTTCCGATATGAAATTTGAAAGCTTTTATCGGCCGATAATATCGGAGGGCCGATAATATCTGCCATCTGTAGTTATTATTGATGCTTTACTTTACTAAAAGTCCTGTAACTGAAAATGGTAGGGGACGTCTTCATCGCCCGTGGCACGAAGCGACACGGGCGATGAAGTCGTCCCCCTACCATTTTCCTGCCCCCCATTGGGAAATGTTACATCCGCCCTGCTTTAACTTAAACTCAAGTGCCCTGTGTCTCTCCTTCCAACCAACTCGGTCCCTAGCAGGCCCCTTGGGTAAAATAATTGCCTGCCACTCTGCTTTAGATGCTGTCCTCAGTTCTCTATCATTTTTGTCTACCCTGTAAGTGTCTCCAGGGACGTGCAGAGAGTTTTAGAGGGGGCAGGGGCTGAAATCTCCTGACAGAACGCTTTTCAACAAGAAATAGCGGATCGGCAAGATCGAGTGTACAAACGGAACATTCGGTTCACATTTTTCGTATCACTCAGAAAATAAATGGAAATGGGTGGAATTCTCCTATAACTAGTGGGAGATGTGGTCTATTGACTTGTATTTCTAAACACGTTTATGCAACGCAGAATACTGCAAATACTGCATTCAAGTTTTTGTTAAACAGACTGGGAAAAGGCAGGGCTCGAAGCAGGGCTCGAAGCCCACCTTCGATGTGTCAGGGGTGGATCTAGGCATGGTCATGGGGGGCAATGCCCCCCCCATGACCAGTCTGCCCCACCAAACATGCAAAACAACCCAAGATATTTCAAATTAAACTGGTTATATTTAAAATGACATGAAACTCTACTACTGCTACTAACTAACTAGGATTGTGGCACCACTAAACCAACAGCATTTCATTAATGAAACCAGAAAACTCTCTGAGTCAGACCTTTAGCTTTATGCATGCTGCGTGTCTGTTGCAACTTCAACAACAACTGATGTTATTGTTGATGATTTACTTGCCTAATTTAAGTCCTGTAACCGAAATCACCCGTGTCGCTTCGCTTCGTGCCACAGGTGATGAAGCCGCCCCCATAGCATTTTCTCCTGCCCCCCCGCCCCCCAATTGGGAAAGGTTACATCCGCCCCTGTCATGTGTGCACCTCCCTGTCTGTCTCTTTTCTCTGGCTTTACCTGATAACAAGCCAGCCTTTTGTCTCCACCCCCTTTTATCTGTCAATCACGGCCTACGCACGGCGCTACTGGCTGTCAGCCTGGGGCGAGACCCCGCCCCTCCCCTCACCGCGGTATGTGTCAGCCTCGTTAAGGTCATCATTGTTAACGGGGCTTTTCTTAACGAAGCCGCCTCGATCCCGAGGTCGTTTAATCTGCTCGGAACACCTGGAACGCCCGCGTGCACGTGCCCACACACGCGCGCGCACACAAGCACAAACACACCGAGTTGTTGCGTGGGACTTCATTTTGGCATTTGTTTTATTTGTAGAGAATGTCTTCTCCTAATCCTAAATCCACAGACATACAGACAAGACAGCAACCCGTCTTGTACGTTGGCATGGAAACCATTATATTATGACTTGTCGAGGCCCACTGCAATAAAAGCCAATAGGAATTAGGCTGACCTGTTTTTATCCCATTTCTGAAACATCCTCCACAAACACAGGTGGATTGCTTACAGCAGTGGTGGACTGGGCGAAAAAATCGGCCCGGACATTTTTAGCGTGATTTGGCCTAGACCGGCCCAACCACAATTCTACCTGGTATAGTTGGTTAACCAGATGTAACTCTTTGAGAGCGTAAACATGAAACCAAATGGACCCTTGCGGGTCCATTTGGTTTCATGTTAACACTCTCAAGAGTTAAAATATTCATCTAAATTGGCCCAAGTCTAGTTAGAAAATGTAGAAGATTAATGGTCATTTTGAACTGTATGTTTGACTGTTTTTGTTTCCCAAATCCATCCTGGAATTGTGGACCAAAAAGCAAAATAAATCTTTAGTTTTGGGGTCTGTTGGGGCTAGGATGTCATCAAATGGTGGTGCTCCGTGGCTCAAAATTCAGAATAAATGGTGGGCCCTGGGATCAAAAAGGTTGAAAACCATTGCTTTTAATCATACCGTGATACCACTGGCCCCTACGGGTCTTGGCCCGCCGGGATACCTCCCTGTACGCCCAATGGTCAATCCGACCCTGGATTAGAGTCAGAAATATAGGTTTTAATACCATTCTGGCATGCAGAGAGAATATTACTCGGTCACAGACAATGTGACAACGCTCCACATCCACGCATGAGGCAAATGCCTTAAAAATGTGTAAACGAGTCTTTAGAGCCAAAAACAACTAAAATTGTGGATAAAACAGGGGGTCAAAAACAATTATTACTGGAAATGTACCTTAAACAATGAACTTATATCCCCGAAAGAGCTCTTGTTTACCTGTGTTCCCAAAGGGAATTGGTTGTCTTGTCTCCAGAGGAAATATAATTGTTAACTTTAATTAACCAAATTAACTCATTTACAGTATGTCACTAGCATGTACTATAGTTGTACCACACAATTTAGAATAAAAATGTATAATGACATTCCTGAGACAACTGGAATGTGACAAAATAATACTAATAATTCCATGAATTCGAGGCCTCATGGGGTGTGTAATTGATTAAAAAAACATTCACAAAATATTTTCACAAAATCAGTTTGTGGGGTAAACTACTCTCATTATTTTGTGGCCGTCTGACAGGGCCGGATATAACGTTTTCCAATTGGGGGGGCAGGTGAAAATGGTATGGGGGCGCCCGTGGTGCAAAGCGACACAGGCGATGAAGCCGCACCCATACCATTTTCGGTTACACGGTTACAGGGCTTAGGTATTAGGCAAGTGAAGCATCAATAACAGCATCAGTTATTGAAGTTGCAACAGACACGCAGCATGCATAAAGCTAAAGGTCTGACTCAGAGAGTTTTCTGTTTGGTTCTTATTTGTCTTGCATTCGCTCTTTCTTAGCAACTATCTTTACCTTGTCGAAACAGTGTCTCCCAAACCTTTTTAATTTTGTGAAAAACAAACAAACAAACATTTGTTTTCCCTCAAAGCACTATATAATTCGTGCACTATAATTGGTTTCGTGCAAGGACAGAAAGATTCCTCCCTGCGAGTGGGATCGTATACCTTTACGTTCCAGATTTGTTTCAAAACAAAATCTAACGCGACCTCTCCTCATTATGAAACTGCTGGAGACTGCTGTGCTGTGATTGGCTAAAACGCTCCCCTCCCCCCCCCCCCCCCCAAATTAGCACCGCTCCTTGTGAGCCCCGACGAATGAACTATGTTGTTGTTGACAACAACAGAGTTCTAGACCGTCTGCAGGACAAAGCAAGTGTCTGCCTGCAGGGAAACAGCTGCAGCATCAATGTAGAGGGGAAAAAGGCAAAAAATATATAATTCTACATGTATCTATTCTGATTTTTGGCTAAAAAAAATTGCCTCTATTTCCTTTAACGCCTCAGCCTTGACAATCTCAAAGAACCACAGAGAAGTGCTTTTCTGGAGATGTAGATTTACATTTTATTCAAACCAACAATTAAAAATATATCATCACATCTTCCATTCCACGGGGAGATATGAAAGCAACAATTCATACATTCATTCACGGATTGAATCGATCGCAATATTACTTCCTCCGGGATGGTGGTTGGTGGGCGGGGTTGGAAAAAAAATATGTATTATTAAAGTTCTAAGTCATTTTGTTTTCTTATACCGTATGTACATTTTTATTTGGAACGTGGACACTGTAAGGCGATGGGGGAAAAAAAAAACATGTGATGGATGAAAAGAAAAGGGCGAATGAGTGAGTGAGAGAAAGATGGTGAAGGGATGATGGATTCACAGGTTCAGAAGAAGAGGACGGGGCGCATTTGGGGGCTCTGCCGGGATTAGCACGACGTGAAGGTTTTCCAGAAGAAGTTCTTGCAGCCGGCTTTGCGTTCCCGCGGTGCCATGAGGGGTCCCAGGCTTCTGGACATGACGGCGTCTGCGCCTCCTCCGCGCGCCAACTCCATCCTCCCCTCCTCCTCGTCCTCCGCCGCCACCGCCCGCTCGCCGGCGCCCGCCTGCAGACCGGCGTCCGACTCCAGCGCCTCGTTCTCCAGCGCGTCGAACACCTCCGACAACAGCTCCGCTAACGAGTAATGAGCCATGTCCTTTTGCATGTGGAGAGAGAGAGACGCACGCACACGCACGCACACACGCACGCACGCATGCACGCACACATACACGCAGCACACGCACGCACACACACACACACGCACGCACACACACAGATAGACACACAGAGAGACACAGAGGGGGAGAATTACATTAACTGAATGACTATAACATTGAAAAACTGTTTTTTTATATTTTCTGTGTGTGCGTGGGTGTGTGTGTGTGTGTGTGTGTGTGTGTGTGTGTGTGTGTGTGTGTGTGTGTGTGTGTGTGTGTGAGAGAGAGAGAGTCAGCAATAGCGTGTCAAATCGTCAACTGGTGCATTTATTGTGTCTGCAGATAGTATATTAAGTACAGAAATATCGAGTGCACACATGCGCACATGCACGCACACATGCGCACACATGCACATACACGCATGCACATGCTCACTGTTAACCAACTGATCATTTTGTCTTTAAAATTCCTTAACTTACTTTCTGTGTCACGGCACATGTTGTTGTATTCATATTTAATTTTAAAATTAAATATAAATAATATCATTCACTCTTTCAGATCCAGTTTACATATAGCTGGGACCAGCAGTATTCTCTTGATATCAACAACTGCCTTGGCTTATGCAAAAATTTTAACCATTTTTCCACTGGTTTAATATCACCCTTTCCCATGTCTCCTTCCACCTCCCCATCCTGTCCTGTCCTGTCTCCTCTCCTCTCCTCCTCTCCTACCTTTACCCCCTGGTTGAGCAGTGTCCGGTGCTGGAGCAGCAGTTGCCGTAGTTTGGCGTCCGTCGGAGCCGCCGATATGCTGCTGATCGCCACGGTAACGGAAAGGAGCACCAGCATGCCTTGGAGACGAGGAGACACCATCTTCTACTTCTACTTCTTCTTCTGTGGTGAAAAAACAAACAAAAACAAAATCAAACAATGATATGAACATGAACTTTTCGTTAAAAAAAGCTAAAGGTTTTCGGCATGGCGCGACAAACTCTGTTCAAAAGTGCTAGGACGACAAACACATACCTGGAAGATGTCGGTTTTACAAAAATCCGCTTCTGCGTGTCCGTCCGTGTGTGGCTGGATTTTTTCTTCTGGTCGGATCTGCACTGCAGGGCTCTTTATAGAAGACCGCCTCTGATGTCATCGCTCTGGTGGGGATGAGGGGGTGGGGGTGAGTGGGACCCTCCTCCTCTCTCTCTCTCTCTCTCTCTCTCTTTAGTGATTGATGGTGATGATGATGATGTTGATGGCGTTGGTGTGATGCTGATGGTGATGATGCATGAGGTGACAAACTTTCCAGCTACCCCGACACCCCCCCTCCCCGCCACACACACACACACACACACACACACACACACACACACACCACCCCCCACCGCCAGCGATGCACTTCCGTTTAGCAGGAACAGCAAGCAGAAGACATGTGGTCCCTGGGGCGTGAAAAAAAGGGGGGAGAAAGACAAACGATTTCGTCAAACGCGCGCAGAGTCCTCTTTCTCTTTCCCCTCTATGGCTCTTCTCCTCTCCTTGCGGAAGCTACCAATGACATCCTACGTAACCCATTTTTTCACCCAGTGCACGAAATTTTGTAACCCATTTTTTCACCCAGTGCCAATTCCTAATGTGATCCTGGGCTCTACACACCCTCCGCCAACCTGGGGAGAGGCAGCAGACTTGCCTCATGCTTCCTTCAATGCATGAGGAGTCCAAGCTGCCTTCTTTTCACCTGTTACCCTGGTTGGACGTAGTGCATGGAAGGAACACGTTATTCCAACCAGTTCCAGTCCCCTCCATCAGGCGCCCCGGCTGGCCAGGGGGAGGCAGTTTAGAGTCCAGGATTACTGCATGTTTTTGTGAGGGTATCTACCCTAGGGGACACGGGGAGAACATGCAAACTCCACACAGAAAGGCCCTTTCCCCAACCCCCCCTCAGGTATGTATGGGCACTGATGACACGGAGGAGGAGACACGCCGCCAGCACCCACAGCGGCGTCCCTAACGGAAATCGAACCCAGGACCTTCTAGCTGTGAGGCGACAGCACTAACCCATACCTGGTCGCAACCTTTTTTAGTGGTTACAACCTTGGGACTAGAGCACAACCAATGCCATATTTTTGGGGCCGATGCCTCAAAAAATACATTTGAAAAATCATCATTTACTTTTGTGAAATAATTACACTACATACCTTGCTTTTCTCTTTCTTTTTCTGTTCCAGGCATATATCGGCCAGTATATTGGCTGATGATACCGAGAAAACGGCATGGATATCACCGATACCGAGATATTGGTCGGGCTCTACTTGGGACAGGGGATCACCGACCCAAAACCCCTTCCCGACCTTTTTCAAAATCGGTCACAACATTCCCAAGAGGGGTCGAGGAGGCAGTTTTAAAGCGGGTCGTGGCAGTTTTTTAAAATAAGGCTCAGGGGTTTAGGTTAGTTATTATTGGAATAGGTTTTTATTGAGGTTAGGTTTAGGGCTAAGGTTGTATATGGTTATGTTGTGACGGTTTACAAGCGGTCGCGGATTGTATAAAACGGCCGTTTGGGGCAAAAAAAACATATAAAAATGCAAAATGATCTGTCTGTCTGTCTCCTCTCACATTACCCCTCCCAGCCAACATACGGTCACTGCTACGTTATCTATGCCTACTAGGGGTGGGACAATTCACTTACCTTGCGATACAATACAATATTGATATTTAGAGTTCTGAATCGATTTATATTGCGATTCTTAGTTATGCTGCGATTCGATTTGATATATCACATTTTTTCCCCACAAATGACTGCTTTTATTATACTAGAACAAGCGGGATTCCACCCATTTTTTCTGAGAGAGTACAAATGGAACCAAATTCTGAACAATATGGACCATGACAAGTTCAATCAACTAGAACATTTTCAAGCTCAATCATACACATCAATGCAGCCTGATTCTTTCTGGCATGAACAAATGAATGAATAGACCTATAACAAGCAGTGTTGGGCAGTAACTAACTTTAGATTACATATTACTGTAATGTTATTACTTTTGCTCCAAAAAGTAAAGTAACGAGATTACTCTGCAAAAATGGGTAATAAGTAACGCATTACTTTGCAAGTAACGCCAAGTTACTTGTTTAAAATGAGCTTGCTGTTGCATGAAAAATAGAACAGATGTACAAGCTATCGACAGGTGCACTAGATTGTGGATCCAGTCCGCACACTGCATCCTGTGCAGTTATGTACATTACAAATCGCTTGCTGCTATATTTTGTATTTATTTTTAAATACAAGACCTCAACTGTCTTTGAAAACAATTGTGAAAAAGTTTAAAAAGTCAAAGAGGCAAAGAGATTATTATTATTCCAATAAATTGGATTCAGTTCTAAAAAGAGCTCGCTAAACAGATTAGGTTGTACATCTCTATTTTTTCAAATGTAGAAGTTGGGAAAGTAATAACGTAATATGTAATATATTACTCTTCGATTCCAGTAATAAGTAAAGTAATGATATTACTTTGTCTAAGGGGTAACGAGTAAAGTAAAGAAGTTACTTTCCTAAGTAATATTGACCAACACTGCCTATAAGCATAAAAAATCGATTTTGAACCTGGCGATTTGATATGGATATCATGGCATTAAGAATTGCAATATATTGGCATATCGATTTTTTTGCCCACCCCTAACCTTGAAGGTCAGAGGTCAGGCTTTAGAGTCAAGTCAGACCAAAATAAATGTGATGGAGGGGGGGGGGGTGTGTGTGAGTGGGTGGGTGAGTGTTTAATTTGCGAGTGCGTCATCTCCCTTCCAGCTCTGTTTTTTTTTTTTTTTTTTTTTTCCAGTTACATCGTGTGATGGAGCACGAAAACAAGAACAGCACGATATCATCAAAGTTGACACGGACGGTTACTTTGTACATCGCCTTCATTGTATCCCAACTCCAGTTTTTTTTGTTTCTTGTTACACATTTTTCACCCAGTGCCAATTCCTGATACTGGGCTCTACACACCCTCCGCCAACCTGGGGAGGCGGCGGACTGGCCTCATGCTTCCTTCAATGCGTGAGGAATCCAAGCTGCCTTCTTTTCACCTGACAGGTTGTGTTTGAGTGGCTGTAAATGGCCGTGTTGGTTTTTGTCACCATTTTGACAGTTCACAGCTCAGCTCACCACACCCTCACAGCTCACTAATCACTCACACAATCACACCCCCAGCTCAGCACTTTGCAGTGTTGCCAACTTAGTGCATTTGTCACTATATTTAGCTTTTTTTCCCAGACGCCCTTAGTGCCAAAATTAGTGAAAAGCTCCTGGCGGAAAATCTAGTGTTTTTTCGCTGGTAAGTTCGGGCGAAATTGGTTGACAGGCGCCAGAGATAAAACCCTCGTTTTTCACCATTTTCCCTCCTATGATAGAGTCCTCCTTCCTTCCTAGAAAGGACAATTGGTAACCAAATCGACCCTTATAGATCTGTAACTCTTGAGATCATAAAATGAAACCATTCATTCATTTGTTTCATTTTACGCTCTCAAGAGTTAGATTATATTTAAACATCTGAATTGGTTACCTAATTGTCAAGAATCTACACATATAGAAAATGTAAAAGAATTGTTATTTTGACCAATGTTTTGCCAGTTATCTCTCCTAAATTTGTCTGAGAGACTAAACTCAACATCAGATGGTGGTCCCTCTGTGGCTAAAATGTAGAATAAATCGTGGGCCATGGTATAAAAATGGTTGAAAACCACTGCTCTAGCGCATTGTAGTGCATTTTGGAAGTGCCACTAGTGCAATTTGGATTTTGGCAGTTGGCAACACTGGCACACTGGCAACAGCGAGGTGAACATCACAGGCTGTGGCAGGTGTGTGTATGCTCACTCTCTCTCTCCTTCTCAAATATTTTACAAACATTGTTGCAATATCAAACATTATACTAATACAGATTAACATTGTTTTAGACCTCCATTCCTACCCCACACTGGTGACTGCACTTGGAGGAGAACATGAACTGAATTGTATGAACTGTTTTGTTGGATATTGGTTACTTTCATTTGATGGAAAAACACTGCCATACAAACCCCTCCGACCATGGTTTAAATCAGGGGTGCCCATTGACAAAGCCAATATTATAACAATATGAACAGATTTTCTTTTTTTGTTTTTAAAAGGAAAAGAAAGAACAAAAAACAGAAAGAAAGAGAAAGAAAAAGAACCCCCCACCCCGACCCCAGAAAGGTAGACTAGGTAGCTTTCAATATACCACATTATAAGTAGCACCAATTTACATGTGTGCCCACACTCTTTTGACTTGAGAGCTACTTTCAAAATGACTGGCTCAACAACATCTACACATAAAAATCTACAAAAAAAAAAAAAAAAAAAAGATTTCAAGGCCCCCAAGAAAGTGTGACTTTGAAATAGTCAAACTTTCTTTGAAATGTCCACAATTGGGAAAGAGAACTGGCAAAATATTGGTTAAAATAACAACTATTCTCCTTTCTCTAATTGTGTGGACTCTTGAAATTGCACAATTCAGATGTTTAGAATAATTTACCTTAACTCTTGAGAGTGTAAATTTTTAACGCTCCCAAGAGTTACAGATCTATACACTTTTGGGGACTGTCATGTGATCTACCTGCATGGCCTGTGTGATCTGCTGGTAGATCACAATCTACCTTTTGGCCACCCCTGGCATGAATTTGTGTCTGTATAAGAATAGTCGTGACAAATCATCATGCACTTCCACATCTTGAGCTATCGAAGTCGTGAATATTGTACAGTCAGCATGCCATTGCTTTAAGCCCTTTGTCCGGTTATGTTGAGGGTGATGGTTAGATGAGGCTAGTCGTTTAAATCAGACACTGACCAAAAACGACCAGATTAAGGTCGGTGAATGTGTGTCAAAACGAATGATGGAGCGTGGCGTGACGTGATGCGGTTCGGGTTGGTGGGCGGGGCTGAGGAGGACGCTAATTGACTCCGTCGGTTCGCAGCACGTGACAAGATGTGACAAGATCAGCGGGATAACCTACAGTGAATTATCGCTTGGCGTTGGTAGAATCAGCTAATGTGAAAAAATCATCAGCATTAACCACATGAACCCCCGCTATGTCTGGTGGGGGACACACACTTAAAATAGCCATCCTTTAGTCTGTGTTGACAGGGCATGCCTTGCATGCGTTTATGCAGCCTACATTTGCGATAAAATGTTCTAAAAATGTATGCTACTCTACACAGCAACTGATTCTTCTTCCTAATCCCTGCGCTGTGTGATACAATGAATCTGTCATGTACTGCGTACTCTTATTGTGTAGTTATCTGTTGTTCCCAGCGTTTCCTGTCTGTGCTTATGTTTGCTACCAACATAGTTCTACTGTGATTAGTCTTTGTATTTCACCTGTGCCTTGTTTAGTGTCAGCCTATCAGGTGTTGATTGTAGTTTCGTTGCACCTGTGTCTCGTCTATTTAAACCTCCCTATGTTTAGTGTTCCCTTGCCAGTTGATAGTTTGTCACTGTGACCAGTGTTGGGACATGTGCACTACGTAACTTAATATATTACATAATATATTACCAAAATGCAGTAACTTGTAATATAAATATATTACTTAACAAAAACAATCCAATATATTATACTTTTCTTCCTGCTTTACTGCATTACTTTCAATATTACTTTCTGTCAATCTGTCTCATTGAAAATGTTCTTGTGAAATTATCTTGACAACTGCAGAAGTTAAATAATTACTTATTTTCTATCATTTGTCATCAAATTATTCATTCAGGAGTGACATTTTGTCAAGTTGATTTCATATGGATTTGGTCAGATATCCAAGTGCGCTTGCTTTGTTGTAGGTATGCCACTGGCCTACGCAATATTTGATTAATAGTGACACTAAATATTTAATTATATATTTTGTAAAAGGTTTTTTCAAAGTAATATGTAATAGTAATATTAATATATTACACTTGCTCAGACAGTAATATTGTAATATAATATATTGCTTTAAAATGAAGGTAATAATTAATAAGTAATAGATTAACAAGGTAAAGTAATATTCCCAACACTGGTTGTCACTGTGTCCTGTCATGCGAGTCCTGTGTAGTAACACTAGTGAATAAATCTTCATTTCAACATTATCTACCTACCTGCCGGCTTGTGGTTCTGCACTCGGTCCAACAACATGTCTCACCGTGGCAGAATCACAATAGTAACACCGCTGCAGATGAATAGTGAGTAAGTATAGCCTTGCCAACTGACAGGCCATTAGTGATGCACAGGCTGGCCCGTTCCCGGCAGGGTCCCACGGACCCCCGTGGGGGGCGGGCAGACGGGTTCATGATTCTTAAGTAGTTATCACGGGGCGGGCTGACCCCACTGCACATGCGAAAATAAAACAAAGAAATCACACGCTCTCGTTTTGTCTTTATTCTTTTTTTTTTTTTTTCATCCCACGATTTTGTAACCCATTTTACACCCAGTGCCAATTCCTAATGTGATCCTGGGCTCTACACATTCTCCGCCAACCTGGAGAGGCAGCGGACTGGCCTCATGCTTCCTTCCATGCATGAGGAGTCCAAGCTGCCTTCTGTGTCTTTATTCTTAACAATATAACAGTTATTTTCTAAAGCTAATTCAGACAGTAGGCCTATGCCTCCCTTCCAATTGGTGTGATCCATTCGATACGTACGCAAGTTCTGTTTACTCTAATGGCGCAAAGTAACCAATGTAAAAAATGACTTTTTCAGGCATTCTTCACAAAGACAGCTATCAATAAAAGTTCTGGAAACCACAAATAATCACAATGCTTTAATATGTGAAATTAGCAGGATTAGATATGTCAATTATGTTCCATGGGTCACTAGGTCACCTCACATATAAAATCAGATTTTCAACCGTTGTGTTAAATTTGATTGAGCAAGGGTCAGGTTTGTTGGAGGCATCTTCTCCAGAACTCTGGATTTCTGAGTAAAGAGCTGTTTCCTTGCTTCATTTACCTAGATAGATGGATGGACGGATAGATGGATATAGCACTTTATTGTCCATTCACACTTAAATCTGTCCCAACAGCCATTGTATACATCAGTACGACAAAACGCTCCAACCGTGACATGGTCAGCTTACTCAAATTACTTTGCATCTGCAGGAGCTCACCGAAGGCATCAGTAACTTCAGGGAAAACCTTCCAAATCTGCCAGGCTGTTTTCTTTCCTCTATACCGGCAAATGCTCAGACTGTGTCACATCCGGTGAATACGTGTAACAATGGGAGAGCATCACAGGCACTTGGACCCAGCTTGTTGGCAATTTGATGAACACCAATATATCTGAGGTTGGTTCCACTACCAAAATAATTCACCTTTCCTCTGGCTTGATGTTCCTAAACATGGCCACGGCCAGGGCGACAACGTCGGTGTCAACAGTGCGAATAGTCACCTTCTTGCAACTCTTCTGAACTGCGTCTGACACATGCAGAAGCAAGCGTGTGTCCCTTTCCTCGTGAGATCACGGAGTGAGATGTGTCATGTCACGATAAAAACGTCTTTGCTCTCAGCTACTGTGCTGGAAATATCTTGCTCAGAGGGGAGTCCAAACAGCTCTGTTTTTGTTGTCATCAACGGCAGTGTTGTAGTGGTACTTTTAGAAGTGGGGGGATGCCTCTGAAAGGGGAATTCCCCCCATTTTATTTTATTTTTTCTGAGAGTGTACAAATGTGAACCAATTTAACCAAATGGACCCTAGCGGGTCCATTTGGTTCCATTTGTACACTCTCAGAAAAAAGGAAACTCATTAACATGGTGAAACACATCTTGATGATGTCATCAAGATGTATTTCACCATGCTAATATTTTTTTTTTTCAGACCCAAAAATATTTTAGATGTGAGAAGTGGGGGGACCCCGTCCCCCCGCGTCCCCCCTCCACTACACCCCTGATCAACGGGCAGGAAGTCTTTCCAACGCTTTGGCAGTGCAGTGGTAGGCATCACCCGTCTCCTGATTCCCTTCCCTCTTTTCTGCCGTGTGGTTCCTTTCAGACTATCTGAAAGATGGTGTCCCAGACAATATCGAGGCGCCTTGTTTTATCAAGCTGAAATTTGACATATAGCACAAAGACACGGTCTGCATATTCCTGGAAGGTCTTTGCTGTACCAGAACTCAGACTCTGGACCACAGCTGCACCATCCAGGAACACAGCATCAACCACAGGAGCAGGTTGTGGGTGAGCGTCATCAGTCGTTATGCAGTGCAAGAGGTCATAGCTTTCGTTCCAAATCACATCTTCCCTCCATTAGATAATGATGGTGGTGCGTCCTGCTTTTCATGGCTGAAGAACTGATCCAGATCACTGTCTCGGGTTTGGCAAACACAATCACGCTTCAGTTCAGTGCATCATCAAGTTGTATCTTTTGCTTTGATTGTGTTTTCACTGGTGGGCAGCTGAAAAGATGCAGCTTCTTGTTCTTTGGCAGGGGCTCTGTGACAGGCTTTATTTTGCTGCTCCAGACGTTCTTCCACAAGGTATTGCACTGTTGTGCACTGTTGTACTGTTTGTGGCAGAGGCATGATTGACCTCCTAGTGCAGGGGTCGGCAACCCAAGATGTTGAAAGAGCCATTTTCGACCCAAAATTAAATTCAAAATCTGTCTGGAGCCGCATTTTTTTCCTGAGAGTGTGCAAATGTGAACCAAATGGACCCTGGCGGGTCCATTTGGTTCCATTTGCACAGAAAAAAAGGTACAAGGTAAAAAAAGGTACTCAAAGAAAAATCATTAACATGGTGAAACACAACCTTTCTTCAGAGTCCACACAACATCTCGAAGGTATATTGATGACATAGTAAACTGAGTAAACTGTTGAAAATGGGTGGTTCAGATTGAAAGCTCCACCTCTGATAACTGCTGGGCTTTTTTGACATGGCCAAGTGCCATTTAACTGGGAACTGTCAGACAGCGCAACGCGTTTTGGGTGACTGAAATGTTTATATTATGTTGGTGTGGATCGCCCCAGTGTGTGTATGTAATGCTGCTACAACCACTGAGCCACTAGGGCTGTGTTCTAGAGCCGCATGCAGCTCCTGAGCCGCAGGTTGCTGACCCCTGTCCTAGTGGATGGAGTGGACTGGTTCATTACAGGCACACCAGGCCCAGGCTCGGTAAAATCTAGCCCTGATACATGACGGTCGGTATACATCTATACGACCGTCATGGATGCTAAGCCCCTGTAGAGATAGTGGATGATTTCAACGGCAGCGTACGTAATCCCAAACGCCCGTACCTGTGAAATAAAGTGCTGCCTCTGAGTTTGTATGTCTCCTGAGTTTGTACGCTCGTCGAAAATCACCCGAAACCTCCTTGTTCTTGAATAAAATGACTTTGTTGCCGACCAAATCCTGATTTTCCTCCGTATTTCTGTCAACTTCTGGGACCCGCGTTCCGTGAAATGACTTCACGGAACAAATCTCTTCAAAATAAGAGTATCCATTTTTAAAAACTAAAATGGGTACTCTTATTTTGAATCAGGGCTAGGTCAAAGCCTGCTGTATCAAGGAGATCCCGGTGACATGAAAGGAGTCCTTTGCTGTTGCAGAGCTGGGATTGTGGTCGATATCCACCGCAGCTGTTGTGAAGAGGCCATTGCGCATTTTTGGTGGACACACAACACATTCCATAGCTGGCCGGCGCGAAGGAGATTTGGACGCACATTAGTAGATAGCACATTAGTAGATTATCAAGCCTATGGTGTAGTATGTGCATTCACGGCGGTCTACACACATCGCATGCCGTGGCAGTGCGTGCCAATCTGGTTGTTTTAATTAAAGAAATTCCAAGATGTCTGTTATCGTTGCATAGTGCTTGCGGGTGCGTGTGTCTTTAAACATATGGTTCATTGTTAAAGAATTCGTTCGAAATAATCGCTGCATAAGTGTATAAATAACTCATTAAGCTATAGGTCCTAACCGTTGATACAGAGAGCTTAATTTATTTTATGTTACACACTGTATTCTGTTTATCCTTTTCAATTCTTCACTGACTGCTGCCTTTTTATGTATTTTCCGTGTTTCAGAAAGACATGGCTACAGAAAATATGTTTAGGCTATTTAGAGACAAAAAGAGACTGTCATTTGCTGTCGTAAACTCAAAGAGTGTCTTTGCAGTAGATCTACGTCTCTCTTACCATTATCAAATAATAGTTATGACCGGTGCCGTTGAAGTTGATCTACGTCACTACGTTGCTCCACGTCGCTTCTTTGTTACAATCCCGACGCTAGCGGCAGTGAGCAGCGATCGCCCCCTGACAGCTGAGGGACCCAAATAAGAGAAGGACTGGAACTAACCAGACATGTGTGCACCAACTATCTTGTCCGACTGGAAACATGACTTTTACGTGTAAATCGCTGTCACTAGCTACCTAAACAATATGAAAAGGTACTGGCATTCTGTGTTGAAGAACTCTTTTGAACAACATGCTTGTTTATTCAGCCCATGGCAACTAGCTACTATGTTATTATATAAAGCTATTATAAAGCTTAAGGGCGTTACAGACGGCGAGTTTGAAATGCACACATTATCGTGGTGATTCCACGCTGACAGACGAGAATCGTGCAGCGAGAAAAAAAAAAAGCTCACAGGATAAAATAAAATCGCCGGTGTGTGCACGAAACGAGCACGTGCAAAAAATAACACTGAACGCCATGCAATATACAGTAGGTCAGGGGTCTATGTCCTGTTTCTGTATGAGTCAGCTTGGCTTGATGTATACTTGATGTACACTTCCTGGGCATGACGCTGGTATGTCTTTCAGATGAATACAATGCTTTTATTATAGCTTCTGTAGCTATGTCAAAGCTGGTTCAATTCTAGCTCATCCGAGCTGGAGATGCACGTGCACACAGAAGCAGCACACGTGCAATATGGGTGTGCAAGAGGAAGCGCTCAAGAAAGAGCAAGCCTATGCGCAATTCATCACGTGGCGGATCGCCTCGTCTAGTGCATTTTGGGATATTTCAGTCGACTGGGGCAGCGGTAGGCAACATTAGGCGGGGGGGGGCATTGTGCGTATCAAAATCTTATGGAAATATAATTTTGATGAGGTGTCAATTAAACAATGTTGATTAAGAAAATGAAGGCATGGCACTTCATCTCAAAAAGGTTGCCTACCCTTGCACTAGCGTATACAATATAAATGTACTACATATGCTACATATTTGATGACAATCTGGCTTCCACCCGGATTCATGCGGGCGAACTGTTGGCCTAAAAATGACTGCCTACTAAGGTCAGTGTTTGCTCTGAATTGCTCTGTTATGAATATTGTTTGAAATTTGCCCTGTGAGTGTATTGTGTACCTAACGGTAATATAGGCTACTTTAGTGTGTACAAACACTGCGTTGGAGGTGAGGTGGAGTTAGATTCTGTTTCTGTGAACAAATCTGTTCACAGAAACAGAATCTAACCCCACCTCACCTCCACCCTATTGGCTCATTATGAAACTGCTGGAGACTGCTGTTGGCTAAAACGCTGCCTCCCCCTCTCACATCAGCACTGCCTTTCCTATAAGCCCAACAAATGTTTTGTTTTCATGAGTTGTTGACAACAACAAAGTTTTGGACCGTCTGCAGGACGATGCAAGTGTCTGTCTGCAGGCAAACAGCTGCAGCATCAAAGTAGAAGCAATGTAGGGGGGCGAAAATACATAGTATAGTATATTTATTTTGATTTTTGGCTAAAAAGTTGTAGTTAAGGCATTGTAAACTGGTCCTCCTGAGTTTCCAGTATGTAGGCTATACTTTGAGATGAGTTCATTCTAGGTTTCCTGACATAGCCACATTATAATGACGCTTGAAATGAGATCCAGTGTGAGGTGTAAAGTAAACAATGTGCCCGACTTGAGATAAATCTATTGCAGAGTGCAATCAGCAGTCAGCTACAGCTGATAAGCCATGCCCATTAAAATAACGGTCATCCGTGTGTGTGTGTGTGAGTGTGAGAGAGAGAAAGTTCTCATACTGATTTGTTATTGGAATACAAGTGGCGTAATAATGTAAGAAGATGGCATACGGAATGAAAGCCTGTTAGCATGGTGAGGTACTATCATCGTACAAAAAAAAAATCAGGGGTTGGCAACCTTTTAGCCATGAGGTTGCCATGTTTACATTTTCCTGATAGTCTGTCATGTCAACATTAGGTTATATTCTTAGGGGGCACAGTGGTTAGGGGGGGGGGGGGGGGGGGGGGCAAAGCCCCCCTAAATGCCCAGTCTGCCCCACCAAACATGATGTCATGCAAAACAACCTAAGATATTTCAAATTAAAGTATTTTTATATATTTAAAATGATGAATCATGGTGAAACATTACTACTGCTACTAACTAACTACAGCTGTGGCCCCACTAAACCAACAGCATTTCATCATTGAAAACAGAATTAAACTCTGAGTCAGACCTTTAGCTTTATGCATGCTGTGTGTCTGTTGCAACTTCAACAACAAGAGATGTTATTATTGATGCTTTACTTGACTAATAAAAGTCCTGTAACAGAAAATGGTATGGTGGTTAGTGGTGTCGCCTCACAGCTTGAAAGTCGATTCCCGCTAGGGACTCTGCTGTCTGTGGGTGCTGGTCGCGTGTTTCCTCCTCCTTGTCATCAGTGCCCAGCCGGAGTGCCTGATGGAGGGGATAGGAACTGGTTGGAATAACGTCTTCCTTCTCACGCTGCGGCCAACCAGGAAAACTCCCTCCTTGTCAGGTGAAAAGAAGGCAGCTTGGACTCCTCATGCATTGAAGGAAGCATGAGGCCAGTCTGCTGCCTCCCCAGGTTGATGGAGGGTGTGTAGAGCACCAGGATCACATTAGGAATTGGCGCTGGATGGAAAAAATGGGTTACGAAATCATGGGATAAAAAATAACAATGAAAAATCAGGATTTGGCAGCCTTTTAGACATGAAGTTGCCATGTTTTCATTTTCCTGATGGCGCTCCTGCCCAAAATGTGATACATCAAAGTGTACTACAGGCTTCAATTGTCATTGCTAACACAATTACCTTCAGTTATCATGAATAACATGATTCTGTAGTTATCCATTAAAGGATATGTTTTTGTTTAGTAATTTCTTAGGACACGCAAAAAATCCTCCATAAATGATGTCAACACAATTGTTTCAAGGCTGGAGAAAAAAAATATCAGACCGGTGATAGTTACAGACACTAGTTCAAACTAATGAATGATAATGGTAGCTCGGGTTGCTCCGTTCCGCGCATTTGAAAATGTCACGTTGCGAAGTGACATTTCCAGATGCGAGAATCGGGCTGGAACCCCAGCCTATAATGGTGCGGATTTCTGAATATCTGCATTAGACCCCGTGGCGTGCCGTGTAGCTGATCCATTCAACTCTCAACACGTAAAAAGATCTATGTAACTTTAGAGATTTTTCTCCAAATGTCATAGCAAACACCTTTGTTGCCACTTCGCGTTCGCAAACTAAATAAAAATAAGAACTGTATGCCCTCTTTAGGGTTTTGTTTTTTTCCCCACAATAGCATCATCACCTCATGTTACAGAGATCCAATGCAAGGAGACTCATAGAAGCAGTGGAGCTGTGGACCAGAGCCATGGCGTGTTTGTGGAAGTGGTGCATGTTGGTTTTACATTGTTTTTTTGGCCAGAGTTTATACTATATTTAAACCATGCTGGATGCTGCCCATCTTTGTATCAATCCACCTCTTCAGCTGCAGCCATGCGGCATTATGGGTGAGTCATTAATTAATTGCTAAAATCAGCAGCTGCCGCCCAAAACACGATCAGGCTCCTGCCTGCAAGGAAGTTGGAGCTGTTGGCCACCGAGCCGTATAGGTGCATTTGCTGTGAAATGTGTGTTTAACCAACCCAGTCTCATGAGGTTTTGGCGAATATGCACGCAATGGCACAGGGCCCATTACGTGAATACTCGCCGAGAATAGGCAAAAATCCGTGGATATTCGCTTACAATAAATCCGTGCATATTCGTCTTCCCACTGAAAATGACGGAGCGGCGCCGTCTCTGCCGACCATGAGCATTGTGAAGCGCCACTGAGCGAGGCGCTAGCCGAGCGAATTGCCGCGCTGAGCATTGCGATGGTCGGCAGAGCCGACTCAGCCGCGTCCGAGTTGCGACATGTTAGGGACAGAATAGTAAATATTAAAAAACCCAAATGGCCCCACCCCCAACCAGCCACTTCCGGTTTGTGGAAAAAACACGCCCCCGCGCATAGTCACGGATTTTTGCTTTAACTCGTAGTGTATCCACGCAATTCCTAGGTGCCATTCCGTGTATAGTGTAGTACTTTCTGTGAGACTGCACTGGTTTAACAGTCGGCGAGGGACTTCACCTTGCTGGTGAGAGTTGGGTTCGGCAGGGCCCGGTTGTGCGGACCGCAATGCAACTCTAGAATTCTTTTATAATTGATTGGGCTGAATCTAGACGTTCAATTCGCTCCATCAACTCCCCCATACCAAGTATTTCCATCTGTGATTTGCTTGTATTACACAACGTTAAACTCACCCACATTGAAGCTGTATGGAAAGGTTGGATTATCCTCTTCCTATCTGCAAAGCATTTATTTGATAAAAAAAAACCCTCCATGACACAGTTTATGTAACACGTATTTAGTAAAATACCTATTTTACAAAAAAAAAAAGACTGTATAGTTTGATAGCTCAAAATATTTGGAGAGCAAAACCGGGAAGGGCCACCAGCCGTCTAAAGTTAGAGCAGCTGGTGGTCCAAAGCACGCGGCTATTTGGCACACCCCTAGTGCAGGGGTTTTCAACAGGTGGTCCGGGGACCACCAGTGGTCCTTGAGAGGGTTCCAGGTGGTGGTGGCCCCAGGTAAGTTGTTTAACCAGATGTAATAATAATAATAATACATTTTATTTATAAGGCACCTTTCAGGGCACTCAAGGTCGCCCTTGTTTTTACAGTGAGTAAAAAAAAAAAAAAAAAAAAAAAACTCTTACGTAAAAACTTAAAAATGAAACCAAATGGACCCTTGCGGGTGCATTTGGTTTCATTTTTACACCCTCAAGAGTTAAAATATTCATCATGTGAATCTACACAACTACAAGATTAATGGTCATGGACAGACGCAAAGGAAATCTTTAGTTTGGGGGGGTCTGTGGCGCTAAAATGTCCTCAAATGGTGGTCCGTGGCTCAAATGCTGAATAAATGGTGGGCCCTGGGATGAAAAAGGTTGAAAACCACTGCCCTAGTGGCTCCCTGAGGCTTTACAGAAAAAATGATCAAAATGTAAAATGTTTATTTGTTCACATTTTTATTTTTTCTATTATTTCTATTAATTCTATTAATTTATGTAGGATTCTGAATGTGACAGAAACATTTTTAATGTTTTCCAATTTTGTAAAAAAAAATCTTTATTACTCTATGAAATAAATATTGTCTCAACGCATGTCAACTAAAATTTGCGTCATAGCATGCGACACGCGTGGCGCGGAAGCCAGGCAGAGCCTTGGAAATACAGAGTTACGCCAACTCCGTTCAGTTCATGTGGCCAGTGCAATGGCGGCTCCTCTACATAGACCTCTATGGGATAGTGACAACAAATAGTGACAGCCGGAAGTTACTGAGTGCATTGGAGCCTATGGGCCCACGCGAGTACTAGAACCACGTGACCAGACTATTTTCTGCCCCCCTCAATGTCGCAACTCTGTCTATTTCCAAGGCTCTGAAGCCAGGTGTAGGCTATTATCAACAAACCGGTGGGTGTGTGAGGCTGCTGCGCTATGGCTTCTGCGGGTACAACAAAAAGGAAGACAGCCGACGAAAACTATCTGGAAAAGTTCCACTTCATGGTGGATATGACCGCGCACTTGAACAAGCTTAACACAAGTCTCCAGGGACGGGGTGGCAGTGCCCTGGCTCGCTGCACATGCTAGAGACGGTTTTGTCATTCGAGCGCCAGCTGAACCGTGTTGGCCAGGGATGTAGCCTACAACGAGGAGAGTTCAAAGCAGCCCACCCACCCCGGCCACACGATCAGTAGTGACCGAGTATTTACATTTGCGGCGAGAATTCGTGAGTTCAGAAAAGCAAAAATCAATCATGGAGATCGACCCGTCCGTGTTAAACACGAGCGCATTCCCTTGGAGTAAACCAAAGCCGACCTGGAAATGGAACTGGCTGACAAAGACTTGTGGGTGACTGGGTGTCCAAGTTCAAAAAAGCCTGCCAGCCGAGCCAGAAGACGTCCCAAAGCCCGACACACTAGTGTGGAAAACATGGGATGCGATTCCAGACAACTACCGTATGTTAATATGAAGGGTGTCCACCCAGTATTCCGAAAGACCCTTGCGTACTTTGGATCTACATACTTTTCTGAGCAGATGTTCTCAAACATGAACTACATCAAATCAAAAAAACCGCACACGCCTCATAGATGAGAGCCTGGAGTCTTGTGTGAAGATAAGTCACGTCCTACCTGCCTAATGCCGAGAAGCTCTCCAGAGAGGTCCACACACAGGAGTCACATTAAACTGGTAAGAAGAACACTGAACACATCACCGCTGGTTTAATAATATAGTATGTATCTATCAGTACCTGGAATGATGCTTATCGCGCATAATATACTGTATATTGTGGTTTATTGCTATACTGTGGTGGTGTCTGGGTTGAGGCCAAACATGGACTATGGAAGAGGATTTTTTGCTGTTTTGTCCTTTTTCGTTATAAAGCAGGCTGCTATGTCGTTCTGTTAGTGTGTTGTGTTTCTGTGAGTTGAGGCCAAAAATCTAACAGGGAAGTGGATTCCATACTGAAAATCAAATGGGAATATTGTAGTTTTATCTGAGACGTTTTTGCTTTTTGAAAAGCTATTGGGCTGCTGTTTTTTTGTTGGTTGCATCCTTCAGGGTACGTTATATTCGTTTGCATGCACTTAGCCCTGCATGGCTATTTTGTTTAGTCTTTAGACTTTCACAATATTAGCCATGCTTCGCTCTCATTGACTTGTTGTTACAAAGAAATGTGGGCGCTCGTTGAGTGCTCATTATTCCCTGGACGAAAATGAACGCCTGCGTGTTGAGGCTAATTCTGGATAAAACTGGTTACATTGAGAACACCTGTTCAGAGTGACCTAGGTTACTTGCAGAAAGGTTACTTGTCTCCTCCTTTCTGCACATTGCTGTCTCTGCTCCTGTGATGCACCGGATTGGCCGCATGTCGGCTTGAGGCGCGTTTGGTAGATTCCCTTTGTTCTGACCTAGGTTACTTGTCTCCCGAAAACCGTTGCACTCCTTGGCGACATAGATCTCATACAATGAGCGCATAGTAGTGATGATAACAGGGTTACAATAACAAACATTCTGAAAGCAGATAATGATATGACAATCAAGAACTTTCTGTGCTGAACAGATGCATAAATCATAGACATGATGGCACCCTCAAAACCCTCAAATGCACAAGGTGGTAGCACGACACAACAAAATCCATGGTGACCTATGTTAAATCCTTCACAATAAACTCAGAAATCCCCCAAATACCCAACAATATGTTATGACTAGTTTCTGTCAATACATTCTCCGCATGTGAAGTAGGCTACTGGAGTTTGGAAACGCTCATCATTAGTCACTGAACGGCCCTCTGATTTGAAATTGCACACAATGCAGGAGGCACCAGTCCGACCCGTTAATACAATAATTAAGTAGCTTTCAAGTCCAGCACTTTTATTTACTGACAGAAAGTAGCTCATAAAATGTCTATGGTGGATTTTTATCAAACGATTGCTTTGCACGTAGAAAGAGGATAATTCAACCTTTCCATACAGCTGCAATGTTGGTGAGTTTAATGTTGTTTAATTCTAAGCAAATCACAGATGAAAATTCTTGTTATGCGGGAGTCGATGGGCCTAATTGCAACTCTAGACTAGATTCAGCCCAATTATAAAAGAATCTAGAGTTGCATTGGCAGCTAAATTGCCTGCAGCGAGTGTGTACATACAGACATTTCTGTATACTTCTGTATAGCCAGCTACTATTGCTCATATGTATGGTGAGGATGTGTTTTTGTGTGTGATGATCTTATGGCACTGGGCTGGGACTTTAACTGATTACCCGTATTGTCCCGAATATAAGGCCCCGTTTCCACTAAGACGATCCGCCGTGCAAAAATGAAAACGGTCTCAAAAAGTTTACCGTCTCCACTGACCACTGAAAACGCATTGAGAAGGGTGCAGTATATATGCCGGGCCTGTAGGTGTCGCTGTAGCAACTCGTTGGCACAAATATCAAGAAGAGGAAAGATAAGCGGTTGCCATGTTTGCGTATTATAAGTGACTTTGGGCCTGTTTCTTCAGAGTGTATATAGTATTAGTTGAGCCTGTTTCATTGGATTTGTTTTAGCCAGTGATGGGCAGTAGCTTGTTACAAGTAGCTAAGCTATATAGCTTAACTACATTTTCCCGAACTTGTAGTGTAGCTTACTACATTTGTTCTGGGAATAGCTTGTAGTGAAGCTACACTACTCGTTTCGAGTAGCTTGTAGTGAAGCTACACTACTTGTTTCGAGTAACAAGGATTGTAGCTTACTACATTTTCCCACACACATTTTCAAATTCCACCCATTTTTAATGGGTAGAAAACCTCTAATATACATCCCAAAACTTAAACATGCCACCATCCTATGTTCAAACCCTCCGCTAAATTATTATCATTATGATTTTTACCCATATTGTTTTATTATTATGATTAGTATTTAGAAAGTTGTACATTAAGATGAGATATATATTTATATTATGTAGTGATGATGTAGCAAGCTACATCAAGCTACTTTTGTCATGTAGCTTGTAGTGTTGCTTGCTACAATTTTCTGGCGATAGCTTGTAGAGTAGCTTAGCTGCATTTTTTCGAGAGTAACAAGTAGTGTAGGTTACTACATTTTCCCAGTAACTTGCCCATCACTGGTTTTAGCTCATTATAAAAACTAAACAATTAAAGACTAAATATATATATATGACTATATTATATATATGAGCTGTAACAGACTGTCTAGTCTTGTGATTTTGTGTAGCCTATTGAGGATTTGTTGAAAGTATAACTTGACTTAAGATAAAGGAAGTGACCACCATACCAAATTTGTGTTGTTAAAATCATTAATAAAAAAATTGTCACTTTTTTCCATGGTAGCCTATATGCATAAATGCACCGTTTTAAACCAAATATAAGACAACATTCATTTCTCTAGACAAATTTGTGGAAAAATAACATTGGATGTCAAATGTCTAGTCCTCACTTAGCTTGTTTTTACGATATTTCCTTTGGGGAAAATGTTCTTATATTCAGGCCAATAGGGTATATATGTTTGTTTTAGAGAGAAGATCAACAAGCTCACAAAATGCAACATCATGTCACGACTCGAGCCGCAAACTTGTTGATCTGCTGTTCTCAAATAACCTGGTCGCGTTTGGGCTAGTATAGGCCCGGGCGCTTATTTCTCACTCACATTCTGGCAACACTGCCTTTGACAACGTAAACATGAACAGACCTATGGAACAGACCGAACAGACACTTGTTACAAACAGCAGTGGTGTTGTTGCATAGAAGCAGTACATGTTGTTGGAAACGCACTAACTGTGAACTATTTTCTACAGCATTAATGCAATGAATGCAAACGCTGGGTGCCGCCATGTTTGTTTATTGTTGTTCAGGGGTGAGCATGCGCTGTGGGATCTCAGTTAAAAAACTATACGGTTTCGCCCGTTTCGACTGTCCACACGGAGACGCAAAATGACCGGATAAGTTTCGATCCACTCTGGAAGGCCGATTCAAAGTTTGTCGGTTTCGTTTACCGTTTTGGGCGTTTCAGTGGGAATGAAAGGGCGAATCGTTAAAAAAGTTTTGCGTTTTCACTGCGGATCGTCTCCGTGTGGACGTACCCTAAGATGACTCGTTTATAAGACAACCCTCATTTTTCAAGACCCATTTACAGAAAAAAGAGCATTGAATGTCAAATAGCATAGCCCCTGAATATAAAACGACTCCATTTTTGGGATATTTCCATTGGGAAAAAAACATAGTCTTATATTCAGGCCAATAGGGGTAATTGAGATTAATTAATTACAGAAACTATAACGCGATTAAAGAAATGAACTCATTTTAATCGCACATAGATTTTTGCACCACAGAACCTTTTTCATTGGACGAATTTCATGGTACTGATCATACCGGTGCACACAATGGGAGAAGAAGCCAATCAGGGTAACCAATAAGGGCTGACATTGATCCAAACTCTCACTGTTTTATCCTCCCATTGGTCTGAAATTACTAACGCTGTCTCTAACCCTCACCCTCAACATAACATGTTACAGTATGGACACAGTTTGGATTGAGAAAAACTCACTCCCATGCTAACAACCTGTTTTAATTGACACAAAAAATGCTTCTTGGGTCAAATATAGGTATGAGATTAATTGAGATTAATTAATTACAAAGCTTCAAATTAATTGGATCAAAAAATTGAATCGAGTCCCACCCCTGGATGTTATGCTATAGGCCTATGCCAAAAGGCAGGGGTGCAGTAGATAACATGAAGCTTTCCACGTAGACCTGACATGACATTCTCCCCAAAATATATAATTTAAATACATATCTGCCTCGTGAATTAAGGTGAATCGATTGATTGACATCAAAAAGGTGGATCTGACTTCTGAGCACTTGGACAGCAATACATACGCTGAGTGACGTTCGATAGATTTAAGTATTGTAATTATACTTTTTCTTTTTTTTCTTTTCTTTTTTCTACCCATTACAGTAGAGTGAGTCATATATATATATATAAAAAGGTACATTTGCCATTAAATGGCTTTGTTGAATGCTTCTGAAAACTGTGATTCTGCTCATGGTCAATGATCACGGTATGTTGTTTCAGTATAGGCTATATTGATAGCTGAGCTGTCAATGTACAGCTGGCAATTGAGCTTAAAGATGGGGTGCCGTGATTTTTGTATTTTTCCAGTTTCTACATGGTGAAGAGACAGTACGTATTAGGTCCCTTGATGTCAGGGGTGGAGGGAGGGGCGCAAGTTGTCTGTTTTCAATGATGAAATGCTGTTGGTTTAGTGGTGACACAGCTGTAGTAGCAGTAGTAGCAGTAATAGTGTTTCATATCATTTTAAATATAAGCACTTATATAAGCAATACCTTTGGTTGTTTTGCATGCCATTGTGTTTGGTGGTCTGGACATTAAGGGGGGCATTGCCCCCCCCCATGCCTAGATCCGTCCCTGCTTGTTGTGTTTTTTAGCTGGAGTGATTTCTTCCCTTTGCATTTAGGCTGAAACCTTCACAGTCAAACGTGCCAATGAAAATATATGGTAATATAGTGACATCACATTATCAGCCCCTCCCCTAACTCCTCCCCTTTATCATACAACTAAAGCTGTGGTTGTGGCTTTAGTTGCCACCAGGCAAAACGGGCATAGTTAATGAACTGGTTGGAGTGCTCACAAGAAAAACGTCAACAACAACAAAACAAAAATCATTTTAACAATAGTACCTGATGTTTTAGGGTGGGGAAAAATCACGACACTCCATCCTAAGCCTAAAAAAAATGCACGCCATGAAAAAAAAATGGTAACTTAAACCAACAACCTTTACACAACGTGATCTAACCAGAAATAGGCTCTATGCAAACATACAGTCAGGGGTTGACACTAAGGTCTCCGAGGCACTTGCACATCGGGCAAGTGCAAGTCAGGTTCTACTTGCCCTCAGGTCATGGTCACTTGCCCCCCAGGTTCCAGGTGGTCCCCAGTTAAGTTGGTTGGTTAACCAAATGTAACTCTTGAGAATGTAAAAATGAAACCAAATGGACCCTTGCGGGTCTATTTGTTTTCATTTTTACACTCTCAAGAGTTAAAATTCATCATCTTAATTAGCCCAGGTCTACACTGTAGAAGATTAATGGTCATGTTGATGTGTTAATTTGCCCGTTTTGTTTCCCAAATCCAGCCTGGAATTGTGGATAGCTAGAAAGCAGGAAAAGACACAGAGGCAGAGCGCAATGACTGCCTTCAAGACAAATATATCTTGTGTTGTGTTATAGCGCACTAAGTCACACACTTGCCCGATCGGGCAACCAGGTAGCAGTCTTCACTTGCCCCACCATTTTTTTTTACTTGCCCCGGGCAAGCGGACAAGTGTTAGTGTCAAGCCCTGTACTGTAATAGCCAAATTGAGGTAGTTGCTGCCGGTGGCAAATATTATGTAACTCTGGAAGAAGCGTGTCCAGGATGATTGCATTTTACACAGTGGGTCTGACTCAGACTGAGATGCAATCACATGGTTGTTCTCAGGTGATCTGTCTGGCTTCATGTATTCCTGGCATTAGCAATCCTCCCCAGTCCACATAATCATCCACTCCTTGCAGTTCCCCCAACATGGCCTAAACCAGGGGTGCCCACACTTTTTTGACTTGAGAGCTACCTTCAAACTGACCGGCTTAACAAGATCTACACATCAAAAATGAGATTGTTCCATTACTGAAAATCCACTTCAAGGCCCCCTAGAAAGTTTGACCTTTGAAATAGTGGTGATGGTGTTAATTATTGTTAATGTTTAAGAATGATGCACTTAAAATGAATGAATTTGAGTTGACAGTTTGAGATGTTGAGTCTAGATTCTTGCACCCAAAACTAAGAACTTTCACGTATTTGTCCAGAATTGCAAAAGAGAACTGGCAAACCGTTGGTCAAAATAACAATTATTCTCCATCTTCTAATTGTGTGGAGGGTCCAAGTGCTGGGAGGATGTCATGTGATATACCTGCACGGCCTGTGTGATCTACTGGTAGATCACAATCTATCTTTTGGGCAGCCCTGGCCTAAACTTAGTGGTGGAATGCATACTCAAACCAAAGAACAAACGTATCAATGGAGGGTATAGTGTGTGCATATGCACATACAGTAAGTGAACTTAACATAGTTTAATGTTTTCTGTTTTGGATGTATTGGCTGTCAGGACATTAGACAGGAGGGCCTTATATCCACTTGAACCCTATGTACCAGGGGTTTTCAACAGATGGTTCCTGAGAGGATTCCAGGTGGTCCCCAGGTTAAATGATGGAAAGTTGGTTAACCAGATGTAACATGAAACCAAATGGACCCTTGCGCGTCCATTTGGTTTCATGTTTACACTCTCAAGAGTTAAAATAGTCATCATCTGAATTAGCCCCAAGTCTATGCAACAAGAGAATGTAGGAAGATTAATGGTCATTTTGATCTGTTATGTTTGCCTGTTTTGTTTTCCCAACCCACCTGGTATTGTGGCCAAAAAGCAAAAGAAATCTTTAGTTTTGGGATCTGTGGGTCTAAAATGTCCTCAAATGGTGGTCGGACGTGGCTCAAATTCTGAATAAATAGTGGGTCCTGGTGTGAAAAAAGGTTGAAAACCACTGCTGTATACAGTAATTACAAGACTGGAGTCCCCCACCCCTAGGTCTGTTGGCTAGTATCTCCCCTCTGCACCTATTCTCTATGGTGGACTATAGCCGCTCTAAAAGCGACGGTGAACTTGTATACAATAGACCTGCTAATTTTAGCACATGGAATGATAGGGTTCAAGAGCTGTTCCCCACCTGTTGACCTACTCAGTGTACTCTCTCTCTCTCTCTCTCTCTTACATACGTGCATAAATGCGTGCAGGGGCCGTGCACAGTGTTGCCAACTTGTCGCATTTGTCGCTATATTTAGCGCTTTTTCAGACCCCCTAGCGCCAAAATTAGTGAAAAACTCCTGGCGGAAAATCTAGTGCTTTTTGGCTGGTGAGTTGGGGTGAAATTGATTGACAGGCGCCAGAGATAAAACCCTCATTTTTCACCATTTTTTTTCCTCCCATGAGCGTGGTTTTCAACCAGTGATCCCCAGGCTAAATGATGGACAGTTGGTTAACCAGATGTAACTCTTTGAGAGCGTAAAAATGAAACCAAATGAACCCGCAAGGGTCCATTTGGTTTCATTTTTACACTCAAGAGTTAAAATATTCATCATGTGAATTAGCCCAAGTCTACACAACTAGAGAATGTAGAAGATTAATGGTCATATACCCTTCCAGGCAAGCATCTAGCGCATTTTGGAAGTGCCACTAGTGCATTTTGTATTTTGGCAGTTGGCAACACTGGCCGTGCGCTAGCTAGCACGCATGCACTCACGCACACACGCACACACCGTGTGTTTACAGTTGGGGCTATGCAGGCCTTTACGCGTGTTTCTTTACTGTTTAACTCACATTAAGTGTCATTAACTGGCACTTCCCAGCAGCACTGTCTGTCAACCAGCTGCTACAGCAGACGGCGTGGCTTTAAGCTAATTAGACATGAGGGACAGTTTAGCCACAGTTTTCAATTGTTAGCTCTAGATTATAATGGAGGTTTACCTGAGGAAGGCCTGAAGGTAATGGTCCACGCAGTGATGGGAAGCAGGCAGGACAGGCGTGTGTGTGTATAAGCCCCGGTGACACAGCGGCCATTAGAACGGTCACAGACAGGCAATGGTGGAAGAAGTGCTGACGTCTTTGTGGAAGTCACGCGTGTTCAAAATGTACTTAAAGGAGAATTTCACACCAAAAGTTTTTTATCTTTATTTGCTGTTATTTTTCACGGGGGAAAAAAAAGTGGTCCGGGTGTTATTTTGCTCCTTACTGGCTGTTTCCCCTAGCCCAAAATATAAGCTTATAATGGGGCTAAGGGGTCTTGTGCAAGTTCACTTATATTATACATCGCTCCAAAATGCAATTCTCTGCTATATATTGTCTACCCACCATGTCAGTAGTGTGTACTTTTGGTACAGCAGTGATTCAGCTGTCTCAAAAGGTGGGGGGCGTGGCACATTGTTTATGGCTGAACCACTGCTGAAACGAAAGTGAAAGTGAGTGTCAACACTACTGACATGGTGGCATCAAAGCGAGAAGCGCGTTGGTAGATTTTGTTCGTTTGCATACACAGACCTTTGGAAAATTGCCAGTCTACAAGCTCACAATGCATTGCATTGCGATATATAATAGATCTGCTCATTTCAAATGGCCAAATGTTTTTCCTCTGAGATACTGTAGAAGTACAGTGCAGTACATAATACTAGATCCCTTCCTAAATTACAATTTAAGGATTACAGTTGGATAAAGTATTAGATTTGGCTTTGGGGGAATACTCTTGTACTAGGTACGTTTGACAATGAAAATTGACAATTTTGCCAAGCCACAGATATGCACATAATGCACAGACCGTAGGCAGATTACATGGTCTTATGTTGTTAGAATCATAAAGGCGAGATGGCGTTTTCTCTGACGTAGTTCACCGGCGGCCATCAGACTGAGGCACTACAGTAGGCTACATTACAGTATGCCCAGGGGCGGATCTAGGCATGGGTATGGGGGGGGCAATGTCCCCCTAAATGCCTAGTCTGCCCCACCAAACATGACTAACTACAGCTGTGTCACCACTAAACCAACAGCATTTCATCATTGAAAACAGAAAACGCTCTGAGTCAGACCTTTAGCTTTATGCATGCTGCGTGTCTGTTGCAACTGATTTTCTTATAATATACACTAACTAAAGCGAGTTATATAACACGTCATTATGCAGTAAAGTGACAAGAGGTCTGCTAATGCGTTAAAAAGTCGTAATTTTGCTAATTTACCAGCAAATCTGCGCCCTGCTGTCAATGGAGCCGGCTGGCGAGAGTCGTTTGTTTGGAAACATGAATCCTTCCTTATGGAGTCATGTGTGCTTTTCAACCAATACCTTTTAGCTCAATACAGGGGTTGACACTAAGGTCTCTGAGGCACTTGCCCATCGAGCAAGTGCAAGTCAAGTTCTACTTGCCCTCAGGTCATGGTCACTTGCCCCCCAAAAATATATTGTAAATTTTGCAGATGTAACTCTTGAGAATGTAAAAATGAAACCAAATGGACCCTTGCGGGTCCATTTGGTTTCATTTTTACACTCTCAAGAGTTAAAATTCATCATCTTAATTAGCCCAGGTCTACACAACTAGAGAATGTAGAAGATTAGGTCATTTTGATGTGTATGTTAATTTGCCTGTTTTGTTTCCCAAATCCAGCATGGAATTGTGGATAGCTAGAAAGCAGGGAAAGACACAGAGGCAGAGTGCAATGACTGCCTTCAAGACAAATTTATCTTGTGTTGTGTTATAGTGCACTAAGTTGCACACTTGCCCGATCGGGCAACCAGGTAGCAGTCTTCACTTGCCCCACCATTTTTTTTACTTTCCCCGGGCAAGCGGGCAAGTGTTAGTGTCAAGCCCTGCCATTGTGTTAATGTCCAGGGTCCCGTGGTGGGAGTTCTGCTCTGGTTTTGGTGAAATATGAAGTAGTCCTGTTCATTTTGTGGAGGTCACTAGTAAAAGTAAATTAATCAAAATGTCGCTGTTTTTTTTTTCATTGTTCAATCATTTCTAATATATTAGCACATCCTTAGTTCATTTTTGAGCCCTCTATCACAGGAAACTATGTTTTAATTCCATGTGATAGGCAGGCAGTCAATGAATACTTTTGACTCCACTACTGTATATTAATGGTAATCATTTCTTACAGCTAAACTTCAACACAGATCTGAACTGTCCCTTTAAATCGCCTCTCCATGGCTAGCCTAGCCCATTGTGTCGTGACCCTCGATTCGAGTTTCTGACACCAGATTATACAGTAGTTCCTGTCACCAGATTATAGCTGCAGCAACATTCTAGCTTTTGACGCTAGATTCTACAGTAGTTTCCGACACTAGATTCTAGTTATTGACACTAAATGATAGTTTCTGATGCTAGGATCTCCTTTTTGACACTAGAATCTACTTTCTGAAGCTAGAATCGAGTTTTTGACACTAGATTCTATAGTTTCTGACACTAGATTCTAGTTTTTCTGAAAAACCTGTGCTCCTGTGTCAGTGATGCTAACATATTTCTAGCCAAGGACCACCAGAATTATCCATATTTGGCTGCAGACCGCCATCTGAAAACATGTTGTTCTCGGGGGTTCCCCAGAAGCGAAAAATTGAGATAAAATGTTTGCTTCCAAAATAATGTATTCAGAGATTTGCAGCACATTTTCACAATTTTTCAAAAATAGCAGAACAACAAGCACACACACACACACACACACACACACACACACACACACACACACACACACACACACACACACACACACACACACTCACTAAGGCTCTGAAAGAAGCATGAGGTCCGTCCCTTACTCTCCCCGAGTTGGACGAGAGAGGAGGGTAGCATCCATCGCCCAGGATTAGGTAGCCTAATTGACAGTGTACAAGATGTACACTGTCAGTGTGTGCATGCATGCGCGCGTGCGTGTGTCAGCATCAGAGGCGTCCTGCTGTGCCGGTGAATGAGTGCATTTTTAAATTCATTACGATCTGTCATCCAGACAATTACCTCTCTGCCCTCAGTATTAGCATACACATCACTGCCCCCCCCCCCACCACCCCTGTCTCCCAGGCACGCATGTGTGCGCTTGTGCATACAGTATACGTGCATGCGTGAGTGTGTGCGTGCGTTGGGACCACATCTAAACATGCCAGCCGCTACTTGGCACCACGGGGCTCCTCTGCGTCAGCCCGGCGGGCGGTCCTGTCGAGTGGCATGTTGTCAATTAAGGAGGCGCTGAAGATTATTATTATTATTTCATAGAAAATGGCCTGGTGGTTGACTTCGGCCAAGTGCTGTACCTTGCTGCTGGCCTGGACGGCAGGGCCCAATCTAGGCTTGGGCCTGGGGGGGGGGCGAGGGTCCCCCTAAATGCCCTGAATGCCCCACCAAACGATGATGGCATGCAAGCAGTGTAGCTCTCCCGGTGGGCCACAACCAGAGGGGGCCACTAGGGGGCACTAAAAATTAATAATAGGTCTATAGGCCTGTATTGTACCTGTATTAGCAATGCATCATTCTTGTGAGAGCAACAAAGGGTTGTGTAGGTGTTTGTTGGTTCGTCGTGTACAAAATGGTGGTATTATGGCTTGTTTATTTGCACGCTGATGTGGTGGGCTGGTGTGGGCCAAATTTTGTCCTAGTCCAGCTCTACAATGTCCTGGTGGGGGTTAGGGTTAGGCCTGCTGAGACGTGTAGCTTTCCATTGGCTACCAGGCGGCGGCTACACTAAAAACTGGTCTGTTTAAAGCGAGTTTAAAGCGACAGTCAGTCAAAAGGGAGTCATAAAAGAGAAAGCATGTATTGGGGAACTATCAACACATGGAACGTCAGAACAGATTCCACTGCACTTGCACTCCTCGCTTTGAGTACGTGGTGACGCGGAGGGCGCACTGTGACCGGACAGTCAATAAATATTTTAGTGGACGCGTCTCGGGACTACCAGGAAAACATTGAAACGCTGCCCAACCCACGTCAATCACACAGCTGACACGGGGGCATGATTTGTCCCAAATTGCCACTACAGTGCGATTGACATCATTTGGAAGTGAGCCCACATACTGTATGGAAGCTTGGCAGTTCTCTGGTTTGTTGACTTGTGCTTGTTTTGCCCATTAGGATGTTGGCTGTGTTCCGTCCTGCTGGTTTGCTTCATGCAGTGACTGGCTGTGACAGTGATGTTTTCCAGCTTATGCACCACAGGGGTTGACACTAAGGTCTCGGAAGCACTTGCCCATCGGGCAAGTGCAAGTCAGGTTCTACTTGCCCTCAGCTCATGGTCACTTGGCCCCCCAAAAATATATTGTAAATTTTGCAGATGTAACTCTTGAGAACGTAAAAATGAAACCAAATGGACCCTTGCGGGTCCATTTGGTTTCATTTTTACACTCTCAAGAGTTAAAATTCATCATCTTAATTAGCCCAGGTCTACACAACTAGAGAATGTAGAAGATTAGGTAATTTTGATGTGTATGTTAATCTGCCTGTTTTTTTCCCAAATCCAGCCTGGAATTGTGGATAGCGTGCAATGACTGCCTTCAAGACAAATTTATCTTTTGTTGTGTTATAGTGGACTAAGTTGCACACTTGCCCGATCGGGCAACCAGGTAGCAGTCTTCACTTGCCCAACCATTTTTTTTTACTTGCCCCGGCCAAGCGGGCAAGTGTTAGTGTCAATCCCTGCACTACATACTGTAAAAGAAACTACATATGAACCCCCGCAAAAAACGGAAGCCGCAACTACTTATCACAATCTGGGCAGGAGGGGCAAAATCCATTTGCGACCACAACAGCCGCCACAACGGTTTTATAACCGTCATGGCCAACTGTCTGGTGTGTTCACATGAGGCTGAGTAGACCATAAAATGACCAAAACTTTTTTTTGAAAGTGAAATATCCCTTAGGATTAGGTTTAAGCATAGGTTTTTATTGAGGTTATGTTTAGAGTTGGGGGTTTTATGGTATTTCATACATACATACTTTGAACAGGGAGGTTATAACAGATGTCTTGTTTGACCTAATACAGACAGGAAACTTCATTGCACACGCATCTGCTTCTGAGGAACAATGTGATGTGTGACGTATGGACTCTGTTCTTTAGATCTCACATTTTGAGTTATACCCAGCAGGAAAATGCTTGTGCAAGGAAAATGAACTCTCATGGGGTGGTTGAGAACTGCAATATTATATACAGTATAAAAAAATATTTAGATTATTCTTCTCTCTCTCCCTCCATCTCAACTCCAACCCCACACTGGGTCGATTAGAGAGATTAGAGGGACATTATTGAGAAATGAACCTTGAATCGTGCAACGTTAGAAATAGCACAAAAGAAAGCAGCAGGTGCGTCTGCTATTGGTAAATGTGCCTGCTTATATGCCTGGATGTGGAAAGTGGATACATACTGTAATTGCAATACTCATACCTATTCAAGCGTTTTGCTGGCAGATGAATATATAAAGGGTATTGATCTTAGGGGCACGTAATGTGGTCCAGAGCCTTATAGTGGGAGAGTTGGGATATTCCCGTTCACTCCTACGTATGTCCCCAGGCGCTCGCGCTGCTGGAGCATGGAAGTCAATGAAATGAAATGGGGACCAGCAAAGAAGGCACGAAAACATCACGTATTAATAGCGGTGAGCTCGTAAACAAATTATTGATGCAGACAAATTAAAGAATGCACGCCGGAGGTTGTTTTCGGATACTTTGTCACATGATTTGCACATAATATACTGTATAAATTATATTATATTGACGCACTGAAAGAGCAGAATACTAGTATCTCCATTCACAAGCTGTTAAGAACTGACCGTCTCGCGAGAATGTAGCGGGGAAGTAGGAGTAGCAGTAGGACTACTGTAAGCAGAAATGCATTAGACTCAGGCATTTAATGACTTTAAATCCCTTTATTGTGGTCGTTCTTTAATAGTACAACATAAACATTACAGAGACGGTAGTCGTGACTGAACAATACTTTTAAACAGTTGTAGTTTTACATATGTACCTAAAATAGTTGTTGAAAACAACATATTTCCAACTGCAGCTAGGAGGAGAGGCTCTGTATAGTCACGTAAAAAACCACATGACCGGGCTGCTCCTCCGCTCTGCTTACATGAATATCCCAACTCTCTCACTATAATGATGTGCTCTGATGTGGTCTACCTGCAGAGCCTTTGTGATCTACTGGTAGATCTACCTTTTGGGCACCGCTGGCTTAGGCTATATGGCCAACTTGGAGCACAAGGGGGAGCACCTCTCCATGATCACCACTACTATCAGTACCGCCGCAGGTCATAAATGGTGGAATAGGATGCATTCCATAGCCTAATCCACCTCAGTTAAGACAAGCTTATTATCAGTGCCTTCACTGGCAGTGCGTCCAAGCGGCATTTTTTAGTGGCAATTTATTTCCCTGTTTAACGACTGCTCCCGATTCTGAACCGCTGTAATCTGAACGCAGGTAGGCCTTGACTGTGTAGCTATCACATAGGACAACGATTTGATCCAGTCAACCATAAAACCTTGGAGGACATTTAAACTACACGTGATATCCTCTGCCACTTTCGTAATCTGCCAACGGGCGTTTTTTCCCGTAAATGCTTCAGATTGCATGGACCTTAGATCTTTCTAGTTGAGATTACTTTATGGGTTTGTGTGATAGGACATGGCAGAACACTTCATTGCAAGAAAAAACAAACATAAAAGAAACGGCATTACGAAGTAATTGCCTTCCATTCATGTGGGATTGTCATTATCACAGAATGGCGCCTGCAGAATACATAAAAACATGTATGTATGTATGTATGTATGTACAGATTAATAGGCCTGAGTGGAAGCAATCGAGAGAGAAAGCAAGAATTAATCCCAGGGGGATGTAATATAGACCTGCGCAGTGGCAACACCGCCCCTGTTCCAGAAACGGATTCCCCATTAATTTTTCTCATAGACTTTTCGAAAATAGTTTAGGTAAAAATGATTGTGCTGCAGACAAAGCCAACTCGGGTCGTGATAAATCATGATGGCACACAGAATCTTTTGGGACAGTCAAATAATTTCTAAGATGAAATACGAAACAAAAAGTCTTGTATCATGCCGTTTTCTACTTCTTGCTGATTATATATTATATGATGAGATTCTGTTTGTTGACAAACTTCTTGGCAAAACAAGAAAGTGGCCGCACACACCAGTAGCCAAAGTGCCAATATATTTATTTAGGACATAGCAGTAGAATGAATCCAACGTTTCGGCGGTTAAGCCTGGGCTTAACCGCCGAAACGTTGGATTCATTCTACTGCACTTTGGCTACTGGTGTGTGCGGCTACTTTCTTGTTTTGCCAAGAAGTTTTTCTACAGTTTTCTCCCGTGGGCCTGCAACACCAAACAGGATTTAGGTGTGCGTGAGCATTTCTGTGCACAGAGATTGTGTTTGTTGTCATGATTTGTCACGACCCGCGTTGGCTTTGGCCGCGGCGCAATCGTGCTTTTATTAACCCTTTTCGAAAAGTCTGAGGGAAATGAATGAGGAATTCACTAGTGGAACAGGGTTGGTGACGTCACTGCGCAAAACTATTCAGGTGCAGGAAGTGAAAGTGTCTGTTGTCATATTCAATTCAGTGGGCTTTTTTGGCATGAAAAAACATACTGTACATTTACATTTCCAAAGCAATACAATACAACTACAGTAATACAAATGCAATCAATACATCATCAATACAGTACATCTTTGCAAAAGCAACAAGGCAATACAATATAGTAATGCGAATACAGTCAATACAACAACAATCTACATGATCATCAGTTCTAACTCACCTTGAGTGGTTGTGATCATTGGGAAGTACGTGTCTGATGTATTGGTACAGTGGACAGTATGTGTCTCTGCTGTCTTGGTACATTGGACAGTATGTGTCTCTGATGTCTTTGTCCACTGTACCAAGACATCAGAGACACATACTGTCCACTGTACCGACAGTATGTGTCTCTGTTGTCTTGGTACAGTGGACAGACAGTATTTGTCTCTGATGTCTTGGTACAGTGGACAGACAGTATGTGTCTCTGATGTCTTGGTACAGTGGACAGACAGTATTTGTCTCTGATGTCTTGGTACAGTGCACAGTAGGGTTCATGATTTTTAAGTAATTATCACGCCGCGGGCGGGGCGGGCTGACCCCACTGCACATGCAAAAAATAAAACAAAGAAATCACATGCTCTCGTTTTGTCTTTATTATCCTCTCAGGGACTACTGGTGGTCCTCGGACCACCTGTTGATAACCCCTGAAATAGACAAAAATATGAGCCTAAATTGTGATGACAGGTAATTAGTGATGACGGGCAGTTGTTTTTACTACCAGAACTTGCATTGAAAAGACGGAGGATGTTCATGGAGTGGGAGGACACACCAGACCTAGTAGGCTACAGCATTACCTACACCTATAGTCTCACTTCACCGTGGAACAGTGTCAGGATAATTATATTCTGTTTTATCATTTTTGATCCGTCAACGACAGCCGCTATCATTTTCGATCCATCGACGACAGCCGCCTTTTATTTATTTTCCATGTGTCTTAGAAGGTCACATCTATTTAGAGCCAAAAAGGCTGTCAATTTTGCTGTCATTACAGAACCATTCTGAACAACATGCTTGTTTATTCAGCCCATGACAATATAATTTATAAAGCTGCTATAGTATTTTAAAGCTGGGGTACTCATAAGAACATGCGCTAATCATTATATCATTTTTCTTTAATTGCGGGCTGCGGGCTGGGGCGGGCCGTTGATTAAAATTTTGCGGGGCGGGCTGCTGCGGACGGGCTGGCACAATTGGCGTGACAGACTGGGGCGGGTTGTGAAAAAAAGACGGCCCGCGCATCACTAGTGCACAGTATGTGTCTCTGCTGTCTTGGTACAGTGGACAGTATGTGTCTGCCTGGGAGCATTAATACTACAGTCCACATGAGGGAGCATTGGCCATGTGGAGGAAGGCAATACTCATGCTAACTCGGTCCCCTGCCAGGGCTGTTAAGACTCCGCTCCATCGTAGATGCGTTGAAATCAAGTGACACATTCCAGTAAAGGGGAGGTGTGTCACGTGAAGATGCCATCGAGCAAGTGGGGCTAGTATACAGGGGTTGACACTAAGGTCTCCGAGGCACTTGCCCATCGGGCAAGTGCAAGTCAGGTTCTACACTTGCCCCCAAAAAATATATTGTAAATTTTGCATTTAAGTTTACTTCCTACTTGGGTGCTTTAAACCAAGAGTTTTCAACCAGTGGTCCCTGAGAGGGTTCCAGGTGGTCCCCAGCTAAGTTGGTTAACCAGATGTAACTCTTGAGAACGTAAAAATGAAACCAAATGGACCCACAATTTTTACGTGGTTTACATGGTTACATGGTTTCATTTTTACACTCTCAAGAGTTAAAATTCATCATCTTAATTAGCCCATAGTGGTCACAGACCCAGTGGTCCCTGACCCCAGCAAAATGATAGTTTGGAACCAAATGGACCTGGGAGAGAGATAGGTAGAGATAGCTAGAAAGCAAGGAAAGACACAGAGGCAGAGTGAAATGACTGCCTTCAAGAGAAATTTATCTTGTGTTGTGTTATAGTGCACTAAGTTGCACACTTGCCCGAACGGGCAACCAGGTAGCAGTCTTCACTTGCCCGACCATTTTTTTTACTTGCCCCGGGCAAGCGGGCAAGTGTTAGTGTCAAGCCCTGCTAGTATAGTCGACAGGGAAGTTCTGTACCCTCTGCCTAGCCAACACCCCCACACACACTGCATACAGCAGGCCTTGTTGACAGATTTGGAAGAGATTTTGAAGGTGTTGTTCCAAAAATGATGCAGTATTTAATGTGTAATGTCCACATGTGTGTGTGTGTGTGTGTGTGTGTGTGTGTTTGTATTTCAGCTCACCGCTATTATGAAAGTGTCGGTCTATGCTGTTTTTCCAATGAAAGCCATGTTTAAATACCTGGGTCATTATGACATGAGGCGAGTCGCGGGGTGACTTTCTGTGTCTCTTTTATCTCTTGATGGATAATTTGCGCTCAGCTCATGAGAGAAAAGGCAGCAATTTACAGCGCCAGGTGTATTTAATTTAGTGTCGTCTCGATCAGTAGAGCTTCTAGTTTATCAACCCAGTCAGTCTTTTTAGAAGCCTTTTCCTGTAAATGACTCTAATAAACAGGGGCAGATCTAGGCATGGGCATGGGGGGGCAATGCCTCCCTAAATACCCAGACTGTCCCACCAAAACATGATGGCATGCAAAATAACCCAAGATATTTCAAATTAAAGTGCTCATATTTGAAGTGATTTGAACTACTACTGCTACTAACTAACTACAGCTGTGTCGCCACTAAACCAACAGCATTTCATCATTGAAAACAGAAAACTCTCTGAGTCAGACCTTTAGTTTTATGCATGCTGTGTGTCTGTTGCAACTTCAACAACTGGTGTTATTATTGCCTAATAGAAGTCCTGTAACTGAAAATGATATGGGCAGAGCTTGACACTAACACTTGCCCGCTTGCCCGGGGCAAGTAAAAAAAAATGGTGGGGCAAGTGAAGACTGCTACCTGGTTGCCCGATCGGGCAAGTGTGCAACTTAGTGCACTATAACACAACACAAGATAAATTTGTCTTGAAGGCAGTCATTGCACTCTGCCTCTGTGTCTTTCCCTGCTTTCTAGCTATCCACAATTCCAGGCTGGATTTGGGAAACAAAACAGGCAATTTAACTTTCACATCAAAATGACCTAATCTTCTACATTCTCTAGTTGTGTAGACCTGGGGTAATTAAGATGATGAATTGTAACTCTTGGGAGCCTAAAAATGAAACCAAATGGACCCTTGCGGGTCCATTTGGTTTCATTTTTACGTTCTCAAGAGTTACATCTGCAAAATTTACAATATATTTTAGGGGGCAAGTGACCATGAGCTGAGGGCAAGTAGAACCTGACTGCAGAGACTCTGTCCGTGGTGCTGAAATGAGCTTTCTGTTACTCTGTCCGTGGTGCTGAAATGAGCTTTCTGTTATGGTAGCTGTAGTGACTCTGTCCGTGGTACTGAAATGAGCTTTCTGTTATGGTAGCTGTAGTGACTCTGTCCGTGGTACTGAAATGAGCTTTCTGTTACTCTGTCTGTGGTGCTGAAATGAGCTTTCTGTTATGGTAGCTGTAGTGATTCTGTCCGTGGTGCTGCCAGTTTGCCTACAAAAAAGGTTGCGGCACAGAGGATGCGGTTGTCACACTGGTCCACGTAATCACCAAACATCTTGATAAGTCAAATAAGAATTATGCAAGAGTGCTGTTTTAGACTTTTCGTCAGCCTTCAACACAATACAGTCTGATATACTAGTGTCAAGATGGTTCAGCTGCAACTGAATCCATACTTAATTCATTGGTATGCCTCATTCCTCACTAATCGAGTGCAAAGGGTGAAAGTGAACACAACTCTATCCTCTGCATTAACTACAAATGTTGGTGCCCCCCAGGGGTGTGTAAGCTCAGCTGTATACTATTCACTCTTTATACTGACAGCTGTCGTACTGATGAATGTCTGTCTGAATGTCCTACTGGCACACCAGACCAATACATTTTAAAGTATTCAGATGATACGACTTTAATTTCTCTTCTTGATAGATCCAGTGACCCTAGACTGCATCAACACAGAGTAAACAAGGTGGTTGATTGGAGTGATAACAACGCTCTTATCATTAACACAAAAAAGACAGAAGAGATTGTATTTGGTGAACCACCAGAAACACACAGATCCCATTACTATTCATGGTGAAAATATTACCCAGGTATGTTCATATAAATACCTAGGAGTAGTATAGATCATCTCCTGTCCTGGAAAGATCAGATTGAATCTGTGTGTGCGAAAAACAAAGCAAAGAATCTATTTTCTTCGCCGCTTAAGATCCTTTGGTGCCAGTAGAAGGATTCTTCTTTTGTTCTTTACTTCTGTCATTATGAGTGTGCTTCAGTACTGTAGTACCACCTGGTTTGGAAGTCTGTCTGTAGCCTTAAAATCACAATTGCTGCAACAACTTAACATCTGTTCAAAGATTGTCGGACAACCACTTCAGAGACTCTATACATCCACGTATGATAACAGCATCCTTAGGTTATCAAGGAATATCACTTCCAATCCTTGCCATGTTTTGTATGGAGAGTATAGGTTACTGCCTTCAGGAAGGAGATATGCTGTTCCAGCATACAATAAGGTCAGACTGAAGAGGTCTTTTGTCCATCAGTCAACGTTGAGGCTAAATCAGGACTTTGTCCAGGACTAAAGTGAGCTATGAACTCTGCTCTGTACCTTATATGTTTTCTATGTATGTAACTGTTTTTCTTTCTGGTCCAGTGTGTGTCTTGTCAAATGTGTGTATGTTGCATACAAGGCTGCTGTGTCGCAAGACAAATTTCAGTGAAAACTGACAATAAAGTAATATATCATATCATATCATATCATATATCATATCATATCATATCATATATCATAAATGAGCTTTCTGTTACTCTGTCTGTGGTGCTGAAATGAGCTTTCTGTTATGGTCGCTGTAGTGATTCTGTCCGTGGTGCTGAAATGTATATTTACTGACATGCATATTTACTTGCCCCCTATATATTTTAGGGGGCAAGTGACCATGAGCTGAGGGCAAGTAGAACCTGAATTGCACTTGCCCGATGGGCAAGTGCCTCCGAGACCTTAGTGTCAACCCCTGTATGGGTACAGCTTCATCGATGAAGCCGCTCCCATACCATTTTCTCCTGCACCCCCCCCCTCCCTCCCAATTGGGAAATGTTACATCTGCCCCTGCTTTAAAAGTATTATTGGGAACTTTTTAGCCCTTTTCCTCTCTACGTCCCTTCTACTTTGATGCTGCAGCTGTTTCCCTATATATGCAGGCAGACACTTGGTTTGTCCACCCGGCGGTCCAGAACTTAAGCACGGAGACAGTCGCCATCGAAAACGGCGACGAGCCGTTTAGTTTTCTTTTTTTATACCCTTCTTTAGATGAAGACACAATCTGTCTGTAAACGCTGTTATGTGCATGCCCGGTCGCCAGGTGGCGCGTGTCGGCGTGAGCGCACTGCCATATAGACCGGCCACACATTGTGTAGAACAAGTTGCGTTCTACTTCCTCCTAGCAGCCGGAGTCTCGCGGATGTAAACAAGCCATAACTCCTTAACCGCGCATTCCTCTTATAACGTTAGCCATGCGTGAGCTGCAGGGGCGGATTGGCCATCTGGACTACAGGGAGTTTTCCCGGTGGCCTGTGCCACCTAGTGGACTGGGCCTGGGCGCCAGGCACCAGGCCAGGCAAACTAGTGTTTCTATCCTTCAAAAAAGAAAAGGTGTCCTACACCAGAGCCTTCAATAGGACAGTTGCCATATTCACGTTCACTCCTGTGCGCCAGGGCTGCAGCTCGCGCTGCTGGAGGCAGTGTTGCCAAGATCCAAAATGCACTAGTGGCACTTCCAAAATGCACTAGAATGTGCTAGATCAGGGGAGCCCAACCAGTAGATCGGGATCTACCGGTAGATCTCGGCCTGATCTCAAGTAGATCTCGGGAGATGTGGGGGGGGAAGAAAAAAAGGCGGTGGATAAGAAAATGCAATGGCAGTGTTTGTCCATGTCTGTTGTACTTATGTTGTACTGTTGTAGGCCTATTTATGACAAGTCTGTTGTACTTTATGCTTATATGGACATAAAGTAAAGTGGTAAAACAAAGTAGTGTTGTGTTGTTGTGAAGTTACTGCAGGCTGGCAACGATGCGTGTGGTTTGAAATGTTGATATTGGACTGGTAGATCCCGGAGGGGTTGGTTGCTGAAAAGTAGATCTTGGGTCAAAAAAGGTTGGGCACCCCTGTGCTAGATGATCTCGCCTATATGAACAAAATTACCATATACTGCATTATTTCTAATTCTCTAGTTGTGTAGACTAAGTTGGCTAATTCACATGATGGATATTTTAACTCTTGAGGTGTTAAAAATTTTTTTACGCTCTCTAAGAGTTACATCTAGTTAACCAGCTGCCCCCCCCCCCCCCCCCCCCCCCCCCCCCCCCCCCCCCCCCCAGGGTGGCCTGGCAAGGGCAAAATTGTCCCGGTGGGAAAATATGTGCCAATCCGCCCCTGGTGAGCTGCACATCTTGTCATTTTCAGAGTTTTGCATCGTTTACGGTCTTTAGATGAAAGCGGGAGATGCAGAGCCTTTTCAACCTTTCCACTTTCCCAGGAGTTTTTTCACCTCACGAAAACGCCGCCGTCTTCATCTGAATGGACCCCCACAAACGGCTATAAATGATTATGTTTTTAATGAAGCCCGTTTCCGTCTAAAGGCAGCCTTAATTGTTGTAAACAAAGCGTTTTGGTGTTCTAAGCATTATGTTTTAACTATTGAAAAATAGCGATCTACAAGCTCATAGCGCGCCACTCGGTGGCGCGCTATGAGCTTGTATCTCTGCTATTTTTGAAAAATCGTGAAAACGTGGTGAAATCTTTGAATATTATGTTATTCAGAAACTAGATCGGACACAATGTTAATTGTTGTCAACAAAGACTTTTCATTGTGTGCGCGCGCGTGTGTGTGTGTGTGTGTGTGGGGGGGGGGGGGGGGGGGGGGGGGGGCGGGGCTTGCATTTAGCCAATCCACTGCAGCAGTTTCCGGCAGTGCTTGCCAGTTGCCAGTGTACAAACCAGTGAAATAATGTGTCTGCATAACCCCATGTGTCGTGTTCTGGCTTAATGTAAATAGCTCTGGTTTAATTCTGCAAAGTGCCTAAATTGTACATTTTAAGAACAAGCGCGCATGCGCACGCACGCGCGCGCACACGCGCGCGCGCACGCACACGCGCGCGCGCACACACACACACACACACACACACACACACACACACACACACGGCTTCACGGGGTAGAGGCGCTGATTTGATGATGTTGTCGATAAAGTCACAGTGTGAGTCTCCTGTTTCTCTGAACTCCAGTAGAGAGACTACACAATACATTACACACAGAGTGTGTGTGTGTGTGTGTGTGTGTGTGTGTGTGTGTGTGTGTGTGTGTGTGTGTGTGTGTGTGTGTGTGTGTGTGTGTGTGTGTGTGTGTGTGTGTGTGTGTTCGTGCGTGTGCACACACATTGTCAGTCTGGTCTGACATCTGATCTGATTGATAATCTATGCATTATATTGTCATCAGACTGGTGCGTGCACGCGTGTGTGCGTGTGTGTGTCTGTGTGGGGGGGGGGTGGTAATCTGTAATTCTGGGAAATTGTCTGTTATTGACCCTCAAGCACATAAACCACACACACACACACACAACACACACACACACACACACACACACACACACACACACACACACACCAGCATGGTAGCGAGAAAAAGGAAGATTTCTTCATATTTTGAACGCCTTTATTACTTTCAATGTGTCCGTTATGCGTTTGCTCAATGTGCGTCACATGAAACATATCACCCCCGCTACTAAGATCACTAATAGGCAAATGGAGCAAAGTTTATTTATTTAACAACTTAATTAAGGGCTATTCCAAGCTCATGACAACACATTAAAAGCACCAGAGACAAAACAAACACATTGTGAAAGGACATTAAAGTGCAATTAAAACGCAAGCTGAAATGCAACGGAATAAAGGAAAACGTCATAAAAATATGAGAATAAAATGGTTCAGTGCCTCAAATGAAAGTTCACACAGAGGCCTGCAAGAACCACATAGAGCAGGGGATTTCAACAGGTGGTCTGGGGACCACCAGTGGTCCTTGAGAGCGTTCCAGGTGGTCCCCAGGCTAAATGATGGAAAGTTGGTTAACCAGATGTAACTCTTGAGAATGTACAAATGAAAACAAAATATTCATCATGTGAATTAGCACTATTTAATTAAGAAGTCTACGCTGTTTTGTTTGCAAAATCCAGCCTGGAGTTGTGAACACAACCAAAAGAATTCTTTAGTTTTAGTTCTTTGGGGCCTAAAAAAGTAATCAAATGGTGGTCTGTGGCTCAAATGCTGAATAAATGGTGGTCCCTGATGTCAAAAAGGTTGAAAACCACTGACATAGAGCTACCCAGCAGCACCGGGACAAATTATTGAGGTCTTCATCGTGTGTCAGATTGATGTACAGTAATAGAAGCAACTTTAGTGTTAACAGAACTTAACACTGTGTTAGTTTATTATTATTATTATTATTACCCCTATTGTATTTTGCGTCCACAACGCTTATCAACTCCTGCTGGTGCACACACCAAACTTCCGCGCCCCATGGTGCAGACTGTGGGGCCGTGAAAAATCACCGGTTGGATTCTAAATTTCTTCTGTGTCCCCCTCTGCGTGTGGCATCCACTAGTTCGCCCATCAATGCCACAGATTAGTTTTTATTCCATTTTATTCATTTGTTTGTATTTAGGGTCATTTTCTGCAGTTCAAGCATACTTCCACAGGGTGGCAGGCTATTTCCAAAACTATTGGAAGTGCAACGTGTGCACTTCCAATAGTTTTGGACAACACTACATAGCCAGCTCTACCCGATATAAAATGTATTTTGCAGATCTATTTGGACAATCCACAGACTTTAAAGATCTAAATGGCCCTTCTGCATGTTTTGGAGATCTATTGGTCAATCCATACCTTTCACAGATCTAATAGGCACAGATCTAATATGTTCTCACACCTGGCGGGCCCAGGCAAGACTCGGGTGCACAGGCTGTACCTGTGTACTAGGCATGTCACGGTGTCAGAGTCCTATCACCGAAAAACCGACAGCTTTTGATACCGGTTTTACCGGTAAAACCGCGCCCCCCACGTCCCCCGTTTTCATAGTAAGCCATAACGGCCATTCGTAGTTTTGATCCACGCGTTGCAGATGCAATCGGCTATATGCATCCTACACGGAGCCTAAGAGAATAGACAAAGTTACGCCAACTCCATTTACTTCATGGGGCCAGTCCAATGGCGGCTCTTCTACATATAAATGCATTGGCAGCAACCTATTTTGAATTATCTCAAGCCCCTTTATTTTAGATCGTTTACTTACTGTACAATACTTTAAAACAGTTGACTTGTTGCACATATGCCTAAACAGCTCTTATTTGCGACGCCCTCGTTGAAAGCGATGCATTTGCAACTCTATTCAGGCTTTATGAACAGCAGCTCGAGCGCTCAGTTTGTGCCTCCTCAATGTCGTAAAATCTGACACTACAGGCTCTGATACGAAGCCAGCAGACCGTGCGCACATACAAAGACAAAGGAGTCTTCAGCCCCTGCCCTGTGCCCATTTACTCAGTATATAAGACTGGCTATGGCCATGGTCGCCCATCCCCCTCTAAAACTCTTTGCTCGTCCTTGCAACAGTTTGCAACAGGGACAGCTCTTAGCTCTCCAAGCTAAAAACACAACACAACACAACACGCTAGCATGCTACTCACGTTGTTGCGCCTGTTGTCCATAAACAGCTTACAGATTTGTGAAGGTTTGATTACGTGGTCCTTGTATGCGTGTAGTAGGCATGGTGGAAGTATTCCTTGACACGAAAAAGTTTAGGAGCGAATCGAGCGATTATGCTGCTCCGTGTGAAGCTAACAGTCCCGGATATAACGTTTCCCAATTGGGGGGGAGGGGCAGCCCATTGCATTCCAGCATGTTTGGTGGGGCAGTCAGGCCATTGCCCCCCCTCCATACACATGACTATATCCGACCCTGGTGGAGTACTACTGAGCAGTGCACATCAAGTTTGCAGCGAAGGAGACAATTTTGAGGGCAACTCTGGCGCATATATTTTGTAGTATAAACATCGACAACAATATTACCATACTTACAATTACAATACTTAACATACCAAGAACGTACAATATTGAATGAATGGACGCAAAAAATAATAATAATAATAAAAAAAATAAAAAATAAAAAGTTTTTTTTTTTTTTTTTTTTTTTTTTCGGTATATTCGGTGGGCAAGCAAAGTACCGGTTTTGGCGCCCCCTACCGGTAATACCGGTAAAACCGGATATCGTGACATGCCTACTGTGTACCATATTAGACTCCATCCGACTCCAACACACTAGCTCAGCTCTAGAAGGCTATGCTATAGGCTCTGTCAGGGTGCACAAGGCAGAACTCTACCATGGTCTAGAAATGTCCATTTGAAACTACTCGTCGTGCACACAAAACTAGTGTCTATGCACACAGTGTTTAGTTGCAATTGTGTGAGTACATACAGGGCTGACAACAGCTCAGCACACCCCAACATACTCTATTAACGCAGTGAACAACTAGTACAGCCCTTCCTGGTGTGATCCATTTTCTTATAGCAGAGTACACCCCCTGGCCTTGTCAATTCTACCACTAGGCAGGACTAGGCCAGACTTGGGTGCCCTACACCTGTTCTAGAAATACTCAATAAATGGTCGTGCACACAGAAATGTTGCCCGTGCACACATCGTTTAGTTGCAATGGTGTAAGTACATACAGGTCTGACAACAGCCTAATAGAGCCCAGTATGTCCAGCAAAGCCCCCCAAGGGCATCTTAACCAGATCCATCCCATTATAGTCCAGTAGTACACTCTCTTCTAGTCCGTGGACACCTGGTGGCCCAGGCAAGACTCGAGTGCACCAGGCTGTACCTGTGTACCGTATTAGACTCCATCAGACTCCAACACACTAGCTCAGCTCTAGAAAGCTATAGGCTCTGTCAGGGTGCACAAGGCAGAACTCTACCATGGTCTAGAAATGTCCATTTGAAACTACTCGTCGTGCACACGAAACTAGTGTCTATGCACACAGTGTTTAGTTGCAATTGTGTGAGTACATACAGGGCGGACAACAGCTCAGCACACCCCAACATACTCTATTAACGCAGTGAACAACTAGTACAGCCCTTCCTGGTGTGATCCATTTTCTTATAGCAGAGTACACCCCCTGGCCTTGTCAATTCTACCACTAGGCAGGACTAGGCCAGACTTGGGTGCCCTACACCTGTTCTAGAAATACTCAATAAATGGTCGTGCACACAGAAATGTTGCCCGTGCACACATCGTTTAGTTGCAATGGTGTAATTACATACAGGTCTGACAACAGCCTAATAGAGCCCAGTATTTCCAGCAAAGCCCCCCAAGGGCATCTTAACCAGATCCATCCCATTATAGTCCAGTAGTACACTTCTTCTAGTCCGTGGACACCTGGTGGGCCCAGGCAAGACTCGAGTGCACCAGGCTGTACCTGTGTACCGTATTAGACTCCATCAGACTCCAACACACTAGCTCAGCTCTAGAAGGCTATGCTATAGGCTCTGTCAGGGTGCACAAGGCAGAACTCTACCATGGTCTAGAAATGTCCATTTGAAACTACTCGTCGTGCACACGAAACTAGTGTCTATGCACACAGTGTTTAGTTGCAATTGTGTGAGTACATACAGGGCTGACAACAGCTCAGCACACCCCAACATACTCTATTAACATGGTGAATACCTAGCCAGCCTTTCCTGGTGTGGTCCATTCTCTTACAGCATAGTACACCCTCTGGCCTTGTCAATTCTACCACCTGGCAGGACTAGCCAGACTTGGGTGCCCTAGACCGCAATGCATTATGCCCTAAAAGACTCAAACATGTTGTTTTCAGATGTAGCAGGCTGTGCCAGGCTCCAACAGGCTTTACTATGCTATAAAAGGCAATTCTGTATGGTGGACTAGAATTACTTAATAAAACTATTGGTCGTGCACATGGAACTGCTGCCCGTGCACACATCGTTTAGTTGCAATGGTGTAAGTACATACAGGTCTGACAACAGCCTAATAGAGCCCAGTATGTCCAACAGAGCCCCCTAAGGGCATCTTAACCAGATCCATCCCACTGTAGTCCAGTAGTACACCCTCCTCCAGTCCGTTCTCACACCTGGCGGGCCCAGGCAAGACTCAGGTGCACAGGCTGTACCTGTTTACCGTATTAGACTCCATCAGACTCCAACACACTAGCTCAGCTCTAGAAGGCTATGCTATAGGCTCTGTCAGGGTGCACAAGGCAGAACTCTACCATGGTCTAGAAATGTCCATTTGAAACTACTCGTCGTGCACACGAAACTAGTGTCTATGCACACAGTGTTTAGTTGCAATTGTGTGAGTACATACAGGGCTGACAACAGCTCAGCACACCCCAACATACTCTATTAACATGGTGAATACCTAGCCCAGCCTTTCCTGGTGTGATCCATTCTCTTACAGCATAGTACCCTCTGGCCTTGTCAATTCTACCACCTGGCAGGACTAGGCCAGACTTGGGTGCCCTAGACCGCAATGCATTATGCCCTAAAAGACTCAAACATGTTGTTTTCAGATGTAGCAGGCTGTGCCAGGCTCCAACAGGCTCTACTAGGCTGTACAAGGCAAATTTGTATGGTGTTCTATAAATACTCAATAAACCTATTGGTCGTGCACACAGAAATGTTGCCCGTGCACACATCGTTTAGTTGCAATGGTGTAAGTACATACAGGTCTGACAATAGCCTAATAGAGCCCAGTATGTCCAGTAAAGCCCCTCAAGGGCATCTTAACCAGATCCATCCGACTATCGTCCAGTAGCTGTAGGAGGCTGTGCCAGGGTCCAACAGGCTCTACAAGCTGAACAAGGCAAATCTGTATGGTGTTCTAGAAATACTCAATAAATGGTCGTGCACACAGAAATGTTGCCCGTGCACACATCGTTTAGTTGAAATGGTGTAAGTACATACAGGTCTGACAACAGCCTAATAGAGCCCAGTATGTCCAACAGAGCCCCCCCAAGGGCATCTTAACCAGATTCATCCCACTATAGTCCAGTAGTACACCCTCCTCCAGTCCGTTCTCACACCTGGTGGGCCCAGGCAAGACTCGGGTGCACCAGGCTGTACTTGTGTACCGTATTAGACTCCATCAGACTCCAACACACTAGCTCAGCTTTAGAAAGCTATACGCTCTGTCAGGGTGCACAAGGCAGAACTCTACCATGGTCTAGAAATCTCCATATAAAACTACTCGCCGTGCACACAAAACTATTGTCTATGCACACAGTCTTTAGTTGCAATTGTGTGAGTACACCTACTCCAGCCCTTCCTGGTATGTTCCATTCTCTTACAGCATAGTACACCCCCTGCCCTTGTCAATTCCACCACCAGGAAGACTTGGGTGTCCTAGACCGCAATGCATTATGCCCTAAAAGGCTCAAACATGTTGTTTTCAGATGTAGCAGGCTGTTTCAGGCTCCAACAGGCTTTACTATGCTATAAAAGGCAATTCTGTATAGTGGACTAGAAATACTCAATAAAACTATTGGTCGTGCACACGGAACTACTGCCCGTGCACACAATGTTTAGTAGCACTGGTGTGGGTACGTGCACAGATGACAACAGCCTAATAGAGCCCACTAGAGTCCTGCAAAGCCCCCCACCAAGGGAATCTTAACCAGATCTATCCCACTATAGTACAGTGCATTGCGGTCTAGGGCACCTAAGTCTGGCCTAGTCCTGCCTGGTGGTAGAAATGACAAGGCCAGGGATTGTACTATGCTGTAAGAGAATGGAACACACCAGGAAGGGCTGGACTAGGTGTTCACTGTGTTAATAGAGTGTGTTGGGGTGTGCTGGGCTGCTGTCAGCCCTGTATGTATTCACACAATTGGAACTAAACACTGTGTGCATAGACAATAGTTTCGTGTGCACGACGAGCAGTTTTAAATGGACATTTCTAGACCATGATAGAGTTCTGCCTTGTGCACCCTAACAGAGCATATAGCATAGCCTTCTAGAGCTGAGCTAGTGTGTTGGAGTCTGATGGAGTCTAATACGGTACAGCCTGGTGCACCGGAGTCTTGCCTGGTCCTGCCAGGTGTGAGAACAGACTGGAGGAGGGTGTACTACTGGACTATAAAGGGATGGATCTGGTTAAGATGCCTTTGGGGGGGGCTTGCTGGACTATAGTGGGCTCTATTAGTTTGTTGTCAGTATGTACTTGCCTTTATGTACTTACACCATTGCAACTAAACGCTGTGTGCACGGGCAGTAGTTCCAAGTGCACGACCAATAGTTTGGTCGTGCAGATTTACCTTGTACCGCCTAGTAGAGCCTGTTGGAGCCTTGCACAGCCTCCTATAGCAGCTGGACTATAGTGGGACTGGTTAAGATTCTCTTGGTGGGGGGCTTTGCTGGACTCTAGTGGCCTCTATTAGGCTGTTCTCAGCTGTGTACGTACCCACACCATTGCTACTAAACGGAGTGTGCACGGGCAGTAGTTCTGTGTGCACGACCAATAGTTTTATTGAGTATTTCTAGTCCACCCTACAGAATTGCCTTTTACAGCCTAGTAGAGCCTGTTGGAGCCTGGTACAGCCTGCTATAGCTGAAAACAACCCGTTTGAGTCTTTTAGGGCATAATGCATTGCGCTCTAGGGCACGCAAGTCTGGCCTTGTCCTGCCTGGTGGTAGAACTGACAGGACCAGGGGGTGTACTATGCTGTAAGAGGATAGATCACACCAGGAAGGGCTGGACTAGGTGTTCACTGTGTTAATAGAGTATGTTGGGGTGTGCTGGGCTGTTGTCAGCCCTGTATGTATTCACACAATTGCAACTAAACACTGTGTACATAGACAATAGTTTTTTGTGCATGACGAGTAGTTTTAAATGGACATTTCTAGACCATGATAGAGTTCTGCCTTGTGCACCCTGACAGAGCATATAGCATAGCCTTCTAGAGCTGAGTTAGTGTGTTGGAGTCTGAAGTCCAATACGGTACAGCCTGGTGCACCCGAGTATTGCCTGGCCCCGCCAGGTGTGAGAACGGACTGGAGGAGAGGGTACTACTGGACTATTGTGGGATGGATCTGGTTAAGATGCCCTTGGGGGGCTTTGCTGGACTCTAATGGGCTCTATTAGGCTGTTGTCAGCCGTGTACGTACCCACACCATTGCAACTAAACGGTGTGTGCACGGGCAGTAGTTCCGTGTGCACGACCAATAGTTTGGTCATGCAGATTTGTCTTGCACAGCCTAGTAGAGCATGTTGGAGCCTGGCACAGCCTCCTACAGCTACTGGACTATAGTGGGATGGATCTGGTTAAGAATCCCTTGGTGGTGGGATTTGCTGGACTCTAGTGGACTCAATTAGGCTGTTGTCAGCCGTGTACGTACCCACACCATTGCTACTAAACGTTGTGTGCACGGGCAGCAGTTCTGTGTGCATGGCCAATAGTTTTATTGGGTATTTCTAGTCCACGATACAGAATTGCCTTTTACAACATACTAAAGCCTGTGGGAGCCTGGCACAGCCTGCTACAGCTGAAAACAACCTTTTTAGGGCATAATGCATTGCGGTCTAGGGCAATAGTGCCTGGTGGTAGAATTGACAAGGCCAGGGGGTATACTATGCTGTAAGAGAATGGATCACACCAAGGAGGACTGGACTAGGTGTTCACTGTGTTAATAGAGTATGTTGGGGTTTGCTGGGCTGTTGTCAGCCCTGTATGTATTCACACAATTGCAACTAAACGCTGTGTGCATAGACAATAGTTTTGTGTGCACGACGAATGGACATTTCTAGACCATGATAGAGTACTGCCATGTGCACCCTGATAGAGCCTATAGCATAGCCTTCTAGAGCTTAACTAGTGTGTTGGAGTCTAATACGGTACAGCCTCGTGCACCCGAGTCTTGCCTGGGCCCGCCAGGTGTAGAACGGATTGGAGGAGGGGGTACTACTGGACTATAGTGGGATGGATCTGGTTAAGATGCCCTTGGGGGGCTTTGCTGGACTCAGGTAGAATTGACAAGGCCAGGGGTGTACTATGCTGTAAGAGAAAGCTGGGCTGTTGTCAGCCCTGTATGTATTCACACAATTGCAACTAAACGCTGTGTTTTGTGTGCACGACAAATGGACATTTCTATACCATGATTGTGAGTTCAAAAGCCTGAAGCAGTAAGCTTGACTCCAAAAACAGTAATCCAGGTCCACAAAGAATGAAGGTTTCAACTGTTTACTAGCAAAAAAAGTCAGGCGTACAAAAACAGAAAAAACAACAAACATTCAAATAAAAGGTAGTCCAAAGTAGTCAAATATTTTCAAGGTTCTTTCATAAGTTACTATTTTGTCTGGTTACTATCCTCTTTCTGTGGTTACTATTTTCTTTCTGTGGGTCAAAAAACTGTTTCTGCTCCCACTCAAGCTTCCAGCACTGAACTGACTAATTAGAGCCTGACATACAGCTGCTGCAAGCCAGCCTCAGTAAGCTGGTTAAGTGGCTGCACACTCTTATAGGCTGAACCTCAATTGGCTCATTTACACCCTAGGCAGCACACACAGTGTAAACAAGACACGCCCTTCTATACACACACACACAGACATTTTCAGTTCCAAATATGGCTCTAACAATGATAGAGTACTGCCCTGTGCACCCTGATAGAGCCTATAGCATAGTCTTCTAGACCTTAACTAGTGTGTTGGAGTCTGATGGAGTCTAATACGGTACAGCCTATTGCACCCGAGTCTTGCCTGGGCCTGCCAGGCGTGACAACGGACTGGAGGAGGGGGTACTACTGGACTATAGTGGGATGGATCTGTTTAAGATTAAATATGTAAAAGATTTGGATTGACCAATTTGATCTGCAAAATACGCGGATGGGACAATTAGATCTGTAAAAGGTGTGGATTGACCAATTAGATCTGCAAAATATGCAGAAGGGCAAATTAGATCTCCAAAACAAGCGGATGGGCCAATTAGTACCTGTAAAAGGTGTGGATTGACCAATTAGATCTACAAAACATGCAGAAGCGTCAATTAGATCTGTAAATGCTGTGGATTTACCAATTAGATCTCCAAAACATGCGGATGGGCCAATTACATCTGTAAAAGGTGTTGTTTGGCTGTACCAGGAAGTAACTGTGCTATGAATTAGAAATGTGCATGGATAACTATTGCTTGTGGACATGAACTTTGCAAGTGCACACAAGAGATCTGTAAAATGTGTTGTTTGACTGTATCAGGCAGTAACTGTGCTATGAACTAGACATGTGCATGTAAAACTATTGCTTGTGGACACAAACTATGCAAGTGCACACATTGATCTCTGCTGCCCCCCGTTGACAAAAAACAGTCAGCACAGCCGTGTGCACTTACAGGAGTCATACATGACTCGTGTACGTGAAATTTTGTGCACTTGCCATAGTTGCTTGGTGAAATGCACTTGACAAGTTTTTCGCAAGAAATTTGTGCACAAACCCAAGCTCTAATATGGGGAACTCCCTGCCGTGCACGCAAAATACAATTCTTGTTATTATTATTATTATTATTATTATTATTATTATTATTATTATTATTATTATTATTATTAGTTTATTATTATTATTTTCATTGCAACTTTTCAAGAATAGAAAGCTGCAGTTTCTATTAGTTTGGATTCTAATAACACCTAGTTACTGTACTGACCATGGTATCAAATCAAAACTGGGCTCCCATGACACTCCCGGGCTCCCGTGCCACCTCCATGGAGGAAAATGTAATAAAATGTAAAAAAAAAAAAAAAAAAAAAAAAAAATAAAATGTAAAAAAAAAAAAAAACTAAGCTAAAATGAAACACCCCTATACTATTTTAACACTGGTGCCAGCAAAGGGCACTGTCTGCACTGAACCTAATCCAACTATTTTTGTTCATACTATACTCCAACAGAGGGCAGCATTTCCACATTTATCTGTTATTTGTATAGGGGGCTCAGGCAGAAACATGATTGACTAAAACATGATTCAGAAACAATTCTTAGCCTACCTATCTTGTTAATCGAGTGTGATTTGAAGTGCAATATCTATATTGTGCTTCTAGATTAACAAAATGAGAGAATTTCAATTAAATGATGATTCGACTATAAACCAATATGAAACCATTGCACTTATTTGTTGTAGCTGATGGCATCTCTCTTGTAGAGCATATACAGTATGTCAAACTCAAGGCCGGGGGGCCTTGAGTACAATGAAGTACTTGCATTTATATCCACCCTTCTCCTTTTTAACTTTTGAATGCACAGATCACTGTTTCCTTTCTATTACATTTTACTCCTTATACAAAGATAACACAAATCACACAAATCAATACTCACCTTTCACTTAATTACAGTTACAACATTTAATGGCACAAAAAAATGCACCATTTGGAAATGCCATATCTGGGTTTGACCTACTAACTATCTATCAAAAACATTACTATAATTAAATCGTTTTAATTATTAAATTGACTTTTCATTGCGGAAAGTTGGAAATGGAATGATATCAATCATATTCAGTAGGCCTATACTTTTTTATTGACAAATAACTTTCTAATATACTTCTTTTTTCAACATACTTCATTTTTCAACATTTTTCTGAAAAGTTTTCTGAAATTTCTATGTCAGTGGTCCTCAATATATCACATCAAGGACGCCCCAATATCATCATCATGCATGTTCACTGTGATAGAATATCATGTTGAAAATGGGTAGAATTCCCCTTTAATTACAACATAATGTTCAGAACCCCCCAAAATGGCTTTTAATTCAGTCTGACCGCAGCCGATCCAAAGATCCACCTGCCTCAACCGGCGACAACAACATCTACCTGGCACTTTTTAACCCCCACAAAGTCCCGCTCATGCGTCGTCGTCCTCCTCCTCCACGGGAGGTCGATCCACTTTCGGAGTACCCTGTCCGCCGACCTCCGTATCTCGCCGCTCCGCAGCCCGTAGACGACGGGGTGCAGCAGCGGCGGCACGACGACGAACTGCGCCGTCTGGAAGAACATGACGTAGCGGGGCATGCTGTCGTAGCGGTTGTACACCAGCGAGAACAGCACGCACAGCGTGAAGTTGACGAAGACGACGAGGTGCGGCGCGCACGTGCCCCAAGCCTTCTGCCTCGACTCGGCCGAGGCGCGCAGGCTCACGCGCAGGATGCACGCGTACGAGGCCGCCACCAGGCAGAACGGCAGCGCGATGAGCGCCACGATGATGAACACGCCGATGAGCTCGGCGGCGGGGCTGCGGCGGCACGCCAGCTTGACCAGCGACAGGTTGTCGCAGAACACCTGTCACAACGGATGAGACATGTTGTTATAGGACTAAAATTCAGAACCACAAGCAGGCAGGTATAGGCAGGTGATGTTAGAATGATGGTGATGTTAGAACTAAGCAGGACATATAGGGGAGGACAGAACACTGCAACAGCAAACTATAAACTGGCAAGGGAACAACTGAACACAGGGAGGTTTAAAAAGACTAGACACAGGTGCACCAATCCTACAAACAACAACACACGACAGGCTGACACTAAACAGGGCACAGGTGAAATACAAAGACTAATCACAATAGGACCACGTCGGTAGCAAACATAATAGTGATGTCATTGTGTATTTAAGTGAATGTTTCGTGAAGATTTTTGTAAACCATGTTTTTCTGTACTATGAAACATGAAAAATGAGGTTTACATTTTTTTTTATTTTTGCCCCAAAAATATTTACCCATAACACCCCACATAATGTAATAATTAAAAATATAATTCTTTAAGCAGCACATGTGACATGTCAAACTAGGGTTTTTTCATGCTTCTGAGTTTATTCCAAGCATTAGTTTTGCACAAAAAAAACATTCCCTGGCCTAAAAACGGTCATACTGTAGATACTTGCACAAATGTGCTGACCTCATCACATTTTTCATGATTTCTATGGCTGATTTTAACCCAAGGCGTGTTTTGGGGCAAAACGAATGCTTGGGATGGATTCAGAAGCATGAAAAACCCCTAGTTTGACATGTCAAATGTGCTTCTTAAATAATTATTATATTTTTAATTATTACATTATATAAATATATTATATTTTTAATTATTACATTATATAAATATTTTCTCGGCAAAGATAAAAAAATGTAAACCACTTTTTTCATGTTCCATAGGTTTCATAGAACAGAAGAAAAAAAAACTTCACGAAATGTTTAAACTAGATTCTGCTACATAACTACATACAGTATAAGCACAGACAGAAAACGCTGGGAACAACAGGAACTAACTACACAATAAAAGTACACAGTTCATGACGACTACCTTGTCGATGCGGAAGCGGCAGAGGGGCAGCTGCGACGTGACGTACACCTGGAGGGCGACCAGGGCGACGGGGACGACGTTGACGGCGGCCAGCAGCAGCCGCACCCGCCCGGGCGTCATGACGGCGTGGTAGTGCAGCGGCCGGCAGATAGACACGTAGCGGTCGTACGCCATGGCCGCCAGGATGGCGTAGGTGCACACAGCATAGATGTTGATGAACAGAACCTGCAACATGGGTGCATGGGCAAAAAAAAAAAAATCGATATGCCAATCACTGTTGTTTTTCGTCCAGGGGTGGATCTAGGCATGGGCATGGGGGAGGCAATGCCCCCCTAAATGCCCAGACTGCCCCACCAAACATGATGTCATGCAAAACAACCCAAGGTATTTCAAATTAACGTGCTTATATTAAGTGCTACAAACTAACTACAATTGTGTCACCACTAAACCAACAGCATTTCATCATTGAAAACAGAAAACTCTCTGAGTCAGACCTTAGCATTTTCGCATACCACCCCATTGGGAAATGTTACATCCGCCTCTGTTTTCATCACTTTTGACTAGAACTAAAATTACTTTTGTCAGCACCTCTTTTTCAGAACTAAGACTAAAACTGACAAGCTAAAATAGCCTTTTCAGGGTAAAACGATCATGAGTATAAATGATGATGATGATGATGAAATCATGACTAAAATGAACAAGCCTTTCGTCCAAAAAACTAAGACTGACTAAATCTAAAAAGTACCTGCCGAAAACCAACACTGGCGTTGCTTTTGTAAGGAAAAATAAGCAACCAGGTCTCGCATCAGAACACCAACTGCACCTTAAATATACTGGGCCTAGTTATTATACTCTGACTTCTTTAACACAAGAATGACTAGGGTAGCAGTTATACCTTAAAAGACGGGCATTCTCGGTCAAATTTGACCGTCCTCACCCTCTTCCCCCTCCTCCCCCGCTACTCCTCACAGAAGGATTTTTCGCACCAGTCTAATGGGTAATTTACATTTCAATTGTTGTCGCGTCGGGTGCGGCCTCTCTCTCTCTGTCTCTCTTTCAGCACTAAACTAAGCTAACTAAACTTCTCTTTGTAACTTTTCCACATTTTCAACAGTTTTTATTAGACCCGCAAAAGGTTTTTAGTCCACTTAGTCATTTCATTTTATCACGTGCAGCTGCGATGCGGCAACGCGGCCTAAGCAGCAGACACATGCATGAGTAGCCTATTCTCAAACGATTAGGCTATAGATCTTATTTTCAAACAATAATACCTCGGTCAATTCTCAATCATTTCTTACCATTCAACATGTTATGTTGAAAAAAATGTCCCTTGTTTTTTTTGCTGTATGTGGCGTGCATTTATCCCAAGTCTGCGAAATGTTATTAAATAAATGGCAAAAAAGTCGGGCATTTGCGGCAAAAAATATATGTTTTTTGATCATTCATTTCTCGGTCAATTCTGTACCATTTTTTACATTTCAAAGTGCAGCGTGATGGAAAAAGCCTTCTCTCTCAGATGCTGTATAGTATATGTGGGTAGGTGTTCTCTACGATGCGGGATCGAGCAAAATGTAAGGGTCGGGATTTCGGTGGAAACGTCCCTTCTTTCTTGCTTCTTGCTTTTTTGCGTATTTGCAGAGCCGGCTAAAAGGCTGTGCACAGGGGGGGGGAATGCCCCCCTAAACGCCCCAAATACGTTGTATAACGCATAAGGTTTTCGCCCCCCAATTGTGAAACTTTATATCGGGGCCTGACAAAAGCCGCCAGAGAGAGAGAGAGAGAGAGATGCTTCTTCGTGTGGGGATTCGGTGTGTGTGTGTGTGCTAGAGAGAGAGAGAGAGAGAGAGAGAGAGAGAGAGAGAGAGAGAGAGAGAGGAGAGAGAGAGAGAGAGAGAGAGAGAGAGAGAGAGAGAGAGAGAGAGAGAGAGAGAGAGAGAGAGAGAGAGAGAGAGAGAGAGAGAGAGAGAGAGAGAGAGAGAGAGAGAGAGAGAGGAGAGAGAGAGAGAGAGAGAGAGAGAGAGAGAGAGAGAGAGAGAGAGAGAGAGAGAGAGAGAGAGAGAGAGAGAGAGAGACTGACTCCAACATGCCAAATGATTATGTCTGTTGTTGCTCAGTCATTATTGGTTAGATTAGTACAAGCTAAGCGTGAGTGTGAATGCAGCAACATTTCCCAATTGGGGGGACAGGAGAGAATGGTATGAGTGCGGTTTCATCGCGTCACGGGTGATGAAGCTGCAAATGTACGTCTCGGGATTTCGGTGGAAACGTCCACGAAGAAGCATCTCTCTCTCTCTCTCTCTCTGGCGGCTTTTGTCAGGCCCCGATATAAAGTTTCACAATTGGGGGGCGAAAACCTTATGCGTTATACAACGTATTTGGGGCGTTTAGGGGGCATTCCCCCCCCTGTGCACAGCCTTTTAGCCGGCTCTGCAAATACGCAAAAAAGCAAGAAGCAAGAAAGAAGGGACGTTTCCACCGAAATCCCGACCCTTACATTTTGCTCGATCCCGCATCGTAGAGAACACCTACCCACATATACTATACAGCATCTGAGAGAGAAGGCTTTTCCCATCACGCTGCACTTTGAAATGTAAAAAATGGTCCAGAATTGACCGAGAAATGAATGATCAAAAAACATATATTTTTTGCCGCAAATGCCCGACTTTTTTGCCATTTATTTAATAACATTTCGCAGACTTGGGATAAATGCACGCCACATACAGCAAAAAAAACAAGGGACATTTTTTTCAACATAACATGTTGAATGGTAAGAAATGATTGAGAATTGACCGAGGTATTATTGTTTGAAAATAAGATCTATAGCCTAATCGTTTGAGAATAGGCTACTCATGCATGTGTCTGCTGCTTAGGCCGCGTTGCCGCATCGCAGCTGCACGTGATAAAATGAAATGACTAAGTGGACTAAAAACCTTTTGCGGGTCTAATAAAAACAGTTGAAAATGTGGAAAAGTTACAAAGAGAAGTTTAGTTAGCTTAGTTTAGTGCTGAAAGAGAGACAGAGAGAGAGAGGCCGCACCCGACGCGACAACAATTGAAATGTAAATTACCCATTAGACTGGTGCGAAAAATCCTTCTGTGAGGAGTAGCGGGGGAGGAGGGGGAAGAGGGTGAGGACGGTCAAATTTGACCGAGAATGCACGTCTTTGTAGGAAGTTCCGCATCAAAATTCATATTTAGAAATTATTACAAACGAAAAGAAAAACATAGATGACTTGAATTGCATATTTAGGAAAAGTCATGCAAGGGGGACCTTTTCAGACCATCACAGGCAGAGAAAATCCACTTCAAAATCTCAAAAACGGTCAAAAATGACCTCTCAGGCATTCTAGTGTTAAAGTAGTTTAAATACCTCTACACTTCATTTCTTTTAATAACATGGGCCTAAAGATTTTGATTTCCATAGAGTAAATCTGACTAAAATCTCCAACAGTTCCATCAACTAAAACTAGACTAAAACCATCAAGGATAAAAAATAACAACATGTAACTAAGATCTAATTAACCATTTTGTACAAATGGCTGTGACTAAAATGACTGTGACACAATGAGTGTGACTAAACTGAATAGGCCAGTGTTGGGAAATGTGCAGCACGTAACTTAATATATTACATAATATATTACCAACATGCAGTAACTTGTAATATTAATATATCACTTAAAAATCGAATATATTATACTTTTCTTTCTGCATTACTGCACTACTTTCAATAATACTTTCTGTCGATCTGTCTCGTTGCAAGTGTTCTTTTAACTCCAGTGTTAACTGTCCATAGCTGAGTAGGATGACGTAGGTCTACGCCAGGACTGTTTTCAGGAGTGACGTTTTCATTGATTTCAGATGGATTTGGCCAGATAGCCAAGTGTGCTTGATTTATTGTAGGTATGCCACTGGCCTATGCAATATTTGATTAATAGTGATGCTAAATATTTAATTATATATACACTGACTAAGACTGACTAAATCTAAATAATGCCTGCCAAAAACAACACTGATGCCAATATATCGCAATCCTTAATGCCATGATATCAATATCGAATCGATTTTTTTTATATTCATGTAGGCACATTCATGAATTTGTTCATGTCAGAAAAATTGATTGGCCTTATCTATATTATTTAAAATTGCTTCAAGATGTTGTAGTTGATTGATGTTGTAGTCACCGTCCATATTGTTTATGATTGTTTAGGAAGGGGAATTCCACCCATTTTCAACATTTACTGTACCTTAGAGATGTTGTGTGGACACGATACAAAACGTTCTCCACAATTCTGTGTTTCCTAAAATGGAAGTCTAAAAGAAATCATTGTAGTGAAACATGGTGAAACAGAACTTGATGATATCGTAAAGTTGTGATTGTTGGTGAATTTTCTTGTAGGACCTTGTAGGGTTCTTGTAGGGTTCCATTTGTACGCTCTCAGAAAAAAAAATCCTGAAAATGGTTGAAGTTCCCCTTTAAAATGTTCTAGTGTAATAAAAGCACAGTCATTTGTGGGGGAAAAATGCTATATATCGTTATATAAAATCCAATCGCAGCATAACTGAGAATCACAACATAAATCGATTCGGAACCCTAAATATCAATAGTATCGTCAGGTGAATCATCCCACTCCTAACCTGCAACAGGCAGCCGCCGTAGGAGATGCTCGGTCGCGAGTCCGAGTCCAGGAGGAGGTTGCTCATGAGCGCCGGGCACACGGCGGTCGAGCCCACCACACCGTTGACCGCCAGGTTGGCCAGGAAGACGTACATGGGCTTGTGCAGGGCGGGGTCGACGCAGATCACTGCCACCAGCACCAGATTCACCAGCGCCGTGACCGCGCACGCCACCAGGCCCAGGAAGAAGTAGACGGGGCTGGCCGGGCCGCGCGGCTCGAAGGCGTCCAGCAGAACCACGGTGTGGAGGAAGCTTTGGTTCATGTTGGCAGATTAGCTTAGTTTAGGTTAGTTTATCAGATTAAGTGTGGGGGGGGAGAGATCAATTTGGCAATTTTAGCTGTTCAGCAGATGCTCCTATAGCAAGAATCGGCCTCAGATGGGTTAAGAGGTTTCTGCCCTCCAGCAAAAAAAAAAAATCTGAAAAAGATACTTTGCTATATAAATGTAGCTCAAAAATGAAAATGACACACCTGCTTTCCCGGTCATAATTACAGGGATGTCAAAGTGCAATTACAGTACAAAACGGTCAAATCAGTACAAGCCACGGGACGGAGCTGCCGGTTTATGAGGACGTACAAGGCAAAAAAAAAAAATCTAATAATAATCAATGTCTCCTAATAGCAAGATAAAACTGTATGCATTAAAAAAGGATGCATTATTAAAGCTCAGTTTGCTGTTCTATGATCCTCACCAAGCACTGCTGGCCTAGTGAAAGGACAGTAAGTCTATTGAGTTGAGAAAGTAAAAACAAAAATACAAGCGAGAGACAGATCTAATAGCAATCCAATATCATCCCGTAGTTCAAAGATAATTGATTCACAGGCCTAATTCGGCCCACGGGCCTCGCGTTTGACACATATGGATTAATATTTCAAAACCGAGTGAACATGCCATGTACTCCTATACAGACTGGGCGCCTACATTTTCACACAACTAGAGTGCAGACAAAGCAAAGCGGTGTCTCAAAACCACGATAACATGTAAACAATGCACTACAGTATCATCCGTATCCGACATGCTATATAAATAGTATTACTTATGTGGTGTCAAATAAATCAAAAACATCAGACAGTCTTCTTCGTAGCTACAGTGTGTCAGCAGCTCTGACTACAGGAGGGAAGGTATAGGTATAGGCAGAGCTGACCTGCAGCTGGTCTAACATTACATTGTCTCCACTGAGTTAACAGTGAAAACAGACATACGGAGTCATGCCTGACTCAGCCACACTGACGAAGTCCTCGCGTTCTTATACACCACAGCTCTGTCAGCTGACACTCAGTGCACCTATACACACGAACACAGCACACGCAATTGCGCGCACAAAAATACATGCATGCGCATCATGTGCACACAAGCAAGCATGTTTTGTGCCAACCAGGGACCACCCCCAGAAGAAAAGATTTTTGTGTAAAAAGGTTTTCAAAAAAAGTTTGTATATGTTCTCATTTTCCTTTTTTTTGATATACCGCAGGCAATCTTCCGTCATAATATGAAAACCCACCTCTTCAGAATGCATCTTATGCCCATAGCACTTGCCATAACGCTTGCCTTAGCCTTCATGGCCATACAGGCGTATGGAAATTATTATGTACTTTCTAATTTGGATAGCATTTTTTGTAGAAATAGCACTCTATAATGTATGGTATTGTATATGCATAGTTTAATTATAATAGATATTTCACTGTTAGATAGATGTTAGGTTCCTAGCTGAGCTACAGCCTTGGATGAGGATGGAGAGATAGAGAGATAAATTTCAATGCCATTGTTGTATGTAAAAAAAAAAAGGAAAAAAGTTATACTGCGCCAAAATCAGGTCATCTAACTAATCTAAATCCTCTGTCTTTGAAAATTCTTCCCATTTTTGATTTAAATAAACTTCAAGCTTTTTTCTGTTCCATTGCTTCTCCCAGACTTCACTCTCCTTTTTTCAAGTTAAGTTTGGACCACACTTTTTTTTCTCCAAGAGACACTTTCCACACAATTTCTACTAACAACCTTGTCCTATTCATCTATTATTGGTTTTATTTTTATTGTTCATGAATCCGTTTCATTGTTTTGATATATGATACAGTACTTTATTGTCAGTTTGCACTGAAATTTGTCTTGCGACACAGCAGCCTTGTATGCAACACACATACACACATTGACAGGATGCAAAACAGGAACAGAAAAGAAACAGAGTTACATACATAGAAACATATAAGGGCACAGAGCAATGTTCACAGCTCACTTTAGTCCTGGACAAAGTCCTGATTTAGCCTCAACGTTGACTGATGGACAAAAGACCTCTTCAGTCTGACCTTATTGTATGCTGGAACAGCATATCTCCTTCCTGAAGGCAGTAACCCAGGGGTCAGCAACCTGCGGCTCAGGAGCCACATGCGGCTCCAGAACACAGCCCTAGTGGCTCAGTGGCTGTAGCATTATTACATACACACACTGGGGTGATCCACACCAAAATAATATAAACATTTCAGTCACCCAAAACGCGCTGCACTGTCTGACAGTTGCCAGTTAAAGTAGCACTTGGCCATGTCAAAAAAGCCCAGCAGTTATCAGAGGTGGAGCTTTCAATCTGAACCACCCATTTTCAAAGGTTTACTCAGTTTACTATGTCATTAATATACCTTAGAGATGTTGTGTGGACTAGAAATGGAGTTCTGAAAAACTCCTTTATTTTTTTTGGAAACTCCATTTCTGAAGAAAGGTTGTGTTTCACCATGTTAATGATTCTTCTTTGAGGACCTTTTTTTCTGAGAGTGTGCAAATGGAACCAAATGGACCCGTCAGGGTCCATTTGGTTCACATTTGCACACTCCCAGGAAAAAAAATAAATGGTAAAATGCGGCTCCAGACAGATTTTGAAATTAATTTTGGGTCGAAAATGGCTCTTTCAACATCTTGGGTTGCCGACCCATGCAGTAACCTATACTCTCCATACAAAACATGGCAAGGATTGGAAGTGATATTCCATGATAACCTAAGGATGCTGTTATCATACGTGGATGTATAGAGTCTCTGAAGTGGTTGCCCAACAATCTTGAACAGACGTTAAGTTGTTGCAGCAATTGTGATTTTAAGACTATACAGACAGACTTCCAAACCAGGTGGTACTACAGTACTGAAGCACACTCATAATGACAGAATTGAAGAACAACACAAGAATCCTTCTACTGGCATCAAAGGATCTTAGGTGGCGAATATTTTTTTTTGCTTTGTTTTTGTACACACAGATTCAATCTGATCTTTCCAGGACAGGAGATTATCTATTACTACTTTTAGGTATTTATATGAACATACCTGGCTAATATTTTCACCATGAATAGTAATAGGGGATCTGTGTGTTTCTGGTGGTTCACCAAATACTGTATAAAATCTTCTATCTTTTTTGTGTTAATGATAAGAGCGTTGTCAGGGCTTGACACTAACACTTGCCCGCTTGCCCGGGGCAAGTAAAAAAAATGGTGGGGCAAGTGAAGACTGCTACCTGGTTGCCCGATCGGGCAAGTGTGCAACTTAGTCCACTATAACACAACAGAAGATAAATTTGTCTTGAAGGCAGTCATTGCACTCTGCCTCTGTGTCTTTCCCTGCTTTCTAGCTATCCACAATTCCAGGCTGGATTTGGGAAACAAAACAGGCAAATTAACATACAAATCAAAAAACCTAATCTTCTACATTCTCTAGTTGTGTACTGGGCTAATTAAGATGATGAATTTTAACTCTTGAGAGTGTAAAAATGAAACCAAATGGACCCGCAAGGGTCCATTTGGTTTCATTTTTACGTTCTCAAGAGTTACATCTGGTTAACTAACTTAAATGGGGACCACCTGGAACCCTCTCAAGGATATATTTTTGGGGGGCAAGTGACCATGACCTGAGGGCAAGTAGAACCTGACTTGCACTTGCCCGATGGGCAAGTGCCTCGGAGACCTTAGTGTCAACCCCTGGTTGTTATCACTGCAATCAACCACCTTGTTTACTCTGTGTTGATGCAGTCCAGGATCACTGGATCTATCAAGAAGAGAAATTAAAGTGGTATCATCTGAGTACTTTAAAATGTATTGGTCTGGTGTGCCAGTGCGACATTCAGACAGAAATTCGTCAGTACGACAGCTGTCAGTATAAAGAGTGAACAGTACAGCTGAGCTTACACACCCCTGGGGGGCACCAACATTAGTAGTTAATGCAGAGGATAAGGTTGTGTTCACTTTCACCCTTTGTACTCGATTAGTGGGTAAAGAAGCATAGTAGTGAATTAAATATGGATTCAGTTCCAACTGTACCATCTTTGACACTAGTATGTACTAGACCAGGGGTCAGCAACCTGCGGCTCAGGAGCCGCATGCGGCTCCAGAACACAGCCCTAGTGGCTCCTTGGCTGTAGCATTATTACATACACACACTGCGGTGATCCGCACCAAAATAATATAAACATTTCAGTCACCCAAAACGTAGCACTTGGCCATGTCAAAAAAGCCCAGCAGTTATCAGAGGTGGAGCTTTCAATATGAACCATCCATTTTCAAAGGTTTACTCAGTTTACTATGTCATTAATATACCTTAGAGATGTTATGTGGACTAGAAATGGAGTTCTGTAAATCTCCTTTAGTTTTTTTTTTTAGAAACTCCATTTCTGAAGAAAGGTTGTGTTTCACCATGTTAATGATTTTTCTTTGAGGACATTTTTTCTGAGAGTGTGCAAATGGAACCAAATGGACCCGCCAGGGTCCATTTGGTTCACATTTGCACACTCTCAGAAAAAAAATAATAAAATGCGGCTCCAGAGTCCAGACAGATTTTGAATTTAATTTTGGGTCGAAAATGGCTCTTTCAACATCTTGGGTTGCCGACCCCTGTACTAGACTGTATTGTGTTGAAAGCCGAAGAAAAGTCTAAAAACAGCACTCTTGCATAATTCTTATTAGACTTCAAGGTGTTCGGTAATTACGTGGAGCAGTGTGACAACCGCAACCTCCGTTCCGCAACCTTTTTTATAGGCAAACTGACTCGGTTTTCTCTTTGGTTATATTAACAAGATGTTGTAACAGTAGTCTTTCTAGTGATTTCATTATCACTGAAGTGAGGGCTATGGGTCTATAATCCTTGAGTTCTTTGGGACACTGGATTTTGGGTAATGGTTTTATGTGTGACGTTTTCCAGGACATGGGAATTGTGTGTGTGTCTATGGAGGTCTGAAATATGGGTTGCCACACTGGAGCCAACTCGGATGCAAAGTTTTTGAGGAGGAAAGCACTGCAATCATCCGGCCCACTAGCTTTCCTTGTGTTTGCGCGCTGGAACACTTTGCTGACATCCTCCTCTGTGATGAGGATTCTCTCTGAGGGGGCAGGTGTAACATTGCAAAATTTGCAACAAGAGTTGTCCAATGATTCGAATCTTGCAAAGAAAGTATTCAGATCATTCGCAAGGCCAAGCTCATTGTCTGATGTGATGGATTTGGTGTCCCATACCTCCTTGTGATTATTCACTATCCGATGATGGTCCCTTTTTCATATCTGTATGGGCAAATATGCCAGTCCAACCAGTGATCAGACACAGGGGTAAGGTTGACACTATGGTGAATATGCCAGTTCTAACCAGTGATCAGACACAGGGGTAAGGGGTTGATACTATGGTGAATATACCAGTCTAACCAGTGATCAGACACAGGGGTAAGGTTGACACTATGGTGAATATGCCAGTTCTAACCAGTGATCAGACACAGGGGTGGGGTTGACACTACATAGTGTCAACCCCTTACCCCTGTGTCTGATCACTGGTTAGACTGGCATATTCACCATATGGTGAATATGCCAGTCTAACCAGTGACACAAAAACACATAGTATATTTTTTGTTTATTTTTTCTTCTTGCATTTTCTCTATTTAATATAATAATTAGAAATTCCTGAGCTCAGATTTACCGAAATCTGTATTACTTTTATTAGTTTGATTTGAGATTTCATTGAATTGACCGTGACATGCTTCCATTATAATAATTGAGTTTAGCAATGAGGGTTAGGCACTTATGAGCTTCGGCTTAACGGTATTTAGTTTTGTATTTTCTTACACAGAAATAGCCGTGTCGGGATCGCTGCAGAAATGAAAAAAAGTGTATCATAGCTTTGTCTTCTCAATTAGTAGCGTATACGAATGCCACCCAAGAATAAGCCCATTTATTTATTCATTTATTTATTTATTTATTCATAATGTACACACAGCGGAACAGAAACTAATTAGTGGGTCCATTGCCATGAAAAAGTTTGTGAACCACTTGTTTACGGTATACAATGATCAGGGGTTGACACTAAGGTCTCTGAGGCACTTGCCCATCGGGCAAGTGCAAGTCAGGTCATGGTCACTTGCCCCCCAGGTTCCAGGTGGTCCCCACTTAAGTTGGTTAACCAGATGTAACTCTTGAGAACGTAAAAATGAAACCAAATGGACCCTTGCGGGTCCATTTGGTTTCATTTTTACACTCTCAAGAGTTAAAATTCATCATCTTAATTAGCCCAGGTCTACACTGTAGAAGATTAATGGTAATTTTGATGTGTTAATTTGCCTGTTTTGTTTCCCAAATCCAGCCTGGAATTGTGGACAGCTAGAAAGCAGGGAAAGACACAGAGGCAGAGTGCAATGACTGCCTTCAAGACAAATTTATCTTGTGTTGTGTTATAGTGCATACTTGCCCGATCGGGCAACCAGGTAGCAGTCTTCACTTGCCCCACCATTTTTCTTACTTGCCCTGGGCAAGCGGGCAAGTGTTAGTGTCAAGCCCTGATGATTATGAACATGTATAAGATAATCATAGCAACAAAGTGTCAGAAGTTCAGGCCCAACAGTGACCTCCTCGGGGCTAAACTTCTTTAATTGGCCTCTGGTGGGGTGGGGCTCTGGGGGTCTCCTGTGTGTCCACTTGTCCAACACTCTGGCTCTCGCAGGGCTCTGTACATAAACAAACAGTGCGTCCACACAGGTCCCTAAGGTGCTCATTAGAGTACAGTAGAAACATTTGCCGGTCCCTGTTGCACCACGCATGCATGCATGCAGGTCCGACGCCTGATGCAACAACAGTTGTGGCACAATATTTTTGACCACTGCAATAATAATCGGTGTCCCCCAACGAATTGGCCCGAGTGGTTGCATCACTTTTCCTTTGTTTATCGGTCCGAAGACACATGCTTGTATGGCAGGGGTTTTCAACCTTTTTGACTCCAGGGACCCACCATTTCTTCCGAATTTGAGCCACGGACCACAAATTGATGACATTTTACCCCCCATAGACCCCAAAACCAAAGATGTCCTCTGTTTTTTATCTACAATTCCAGGCTGGATTTCGGAAACATAAGAGGCAAACATAGATCTCTAGTTGTGTAGATTTGGGCTAATTCAGATGATGGATATATTAACTCTTGAGAGTGTAAAAATGAAACCAAATGGACCCGCAAGGGTCCATTTGGTTTCATTTTTACGTTCTCAAGAGTTACATCTGGTTAACCAACTTAGCTGGGGACCACCTGGAACCCTCAAGGACCACTGGTGGTCCCCGGACCACCTGTTGAAAACCCCTGTTGTATGGTATAATGGTATTTTCCCCCATCTGCATTTTCTGTTCGGGTTGCTATAGGGCCGGCCTTTATCACTTTATTGTGTGCATTCATTTCCCAGTACAGACAGTATAATCTCGGGCATCAGGATGTTGGGCATATCATATAACTTGTAGGTGAATATTGTGTGTGTTTTTTACCCCAAAATTTCAAATAAAAAACCACAGAACCTACAAGCTCACAAATCGATCTTCCATTTATGGTATTCGAAGACCTACAAGCTCACAGCTCGATCTTCCATTTATGGTATTTTTTTTTACTAGAACTCCTACAAGCTCACAGCTCGATCTTCCATTTATGGTATTTTTACTAGAACACCTACAAGCTCACAGCTCAATCTTCCATTCATGGTATGGACTAGAACACCTACAAGTTCACAGCTCGATCTTCCATTTATGGTATATTTACTAGAACACCTACAAGTTCACAGCTCGATCTTCCATTTATGGTATATTTACTAGAACACCTACAAGTTCACAGCTCGATCTTCCATTTATGGTATATTTACTAGAACACCTACAAGTTCACAGCTCGATCTTCCATTTTCGGTATTTAAAAATTGAAACGCTAAACACATGGCTTTTGCTCAAACTGTTGCTGAATCAACAAGAATGTTTTTGCACTGTGATGATCTGCAGCAGGGGCGGATCTAGGCATGCATGGGGTCTGCCCCACCAAACACGATGGTATGCAAAACAATCCAAGATATTTCAAATTAAAGTGTTTATATTTAGTTTTACACAACTAAACCAACAGCATTTCATCATTGAAAACAGAGAACTCTCTGAGTCAGACCTTTATAGCTTTATGCATGCTGCGTGTCTGTTGCAACTTCAACAACTGATGTTGTTATTGATGCTTAATTGCCTGATAAAAGTCCAGTAACCAAAAATGGCATAGGTGAGGCTTCAACCCCCCAAAATTGGAAATGTTACATCCACCTCTGATCTGCAGCAGGAGTATCCAGCCATCCACACTTTTTTTACGAAGCCACATCATACATATGGGCACACATGAACATGACCCCCATCCCATCCTCACACACACACACACACACACACACACACACACACACACACACACACACACACACACACACACACACACACACACACACACACACACACACACACACACACACACACACACACACACACACACACACACACACACAGACCTCTGATCAGCCAGACTTATTGTAAATGTCACAGAAATTGACTCCTAGCCCCCCGTTACCCAACTTAAGATAATCGGTTGAAGATGAATGCAGTATTATTTTCAACATTTTGTGCAATGTCTCACACACAAAGACACAAACAAAAATATACTCCGTTGTAATTAAAAAATAGCGTTTTTGACACTGGTCATGAAGCCCCTTTAAGGGTCGCATGAAACCAGCCAAAGAGCCGCATGAGGTCTATATCAGGTCCAGGGCTTGACACTAACACTTGCCCGCTTGCCCGGGGCAAGTAAAAAAATGGTGGGGCAAGTGAAGACTGCTACCTGGTTGCCCGATCGTGCAAGTGTGCAACTTAGTGCACTATGGCGCAACACAAGATAAATTTGTCTTGAAGGCAGTCATTGCACTCTGCCTCTGTGTCTTTCCCTGCTTTCTAGATATCCACAATTCCAGGCTGGATTTGGGAAACAAAACAGGCAAATTAACATACACATCAAAATGACCTAATCTTCTACATTCTCTAGTTGTGTAGACCTGGGCTAATTAAGATGATGAATTTTAACTCTTGAGAGTGTAAAAATGAAACCAAATGGACCCGCAAGGGTCCATTTGGTTTCATTTTTACGTTCTCAAGAGTTACATCTGCAAAATTTACAATATATTGTCGGTGGGCAAGTGACCATGAGCTGAGGGCAAGTAGAACCTGACTTGCACTTGCCCGATGGGCAAGTGCCTCGGAGACCTTAGTGTCAAGCCCTGAGGTCTATATCTAGCCTGGGAGCTTACCATTTTCAGGTTTATAGTCTGGTCAGGAGCGGATGGTAATTTACTGTTGCCCAGGGCCGGATGTATCCAGCCCTACTAGGGTGGGCTGGAAGAATGGCAAGGTGGGCAACTCCAAACTCCGCACAGACCCCAAAACTAAAGATTTATTTTGCTTTTGCCCAGAATTCCAGGCTGGATTTGGGAAACAAAACAATCAAACATACAGATCAAAATGACCGTTAATCTACTACATTCTCGAGTTGTGACTTAGGCTAATTCTGATGATGAATATTTTAACTCTTGAGAGTATAAACATGAATCGGTGGCTACTTAACTTTCACTTCAATATAATTCATTTTGGCATAATAAAGTCCTCGCATCTCTCGTGTGTGTGTGTGTGTGTGTGTGTGTGTGTGTGTGTGTGTGTGTGTGTGTGTGTGTGTGTGTGTGTGTGTGTGTGTGTGTGTGTGTGTGTGTGTGTGTGTGTGTGTGTGTGTGTGTGTGTGTGTGTGATGGTGGATTCACTTGGTGTGGGGATGGGGGGGTAATTAACTCTTTAGTTACACATCTCTGAAATATGTGTAAAAAATGTATACTGCTGTTTTACTGCTGTGATTTTTTGTTTTTGAGATAAGCAATCAATTACTTAATGCATATAAATGGCACTCTGGCCCTCAAGGGGGAGCTACAGGCTGGCAAAATGGCTACCAAGGGTTAAAGGGGTATTTCACTTAAACTAAACCTTTTGGTCATTTTATGCTCTACTCCAGGGGTGGCCAGTCGCATGTGAACACACCAGACAGTTTATGAGTTACTCCATTCAGTATTTAGATATTTGAGGTTCAATTTAGCATATCTGCCTCCTTCCTATACAAACCCATTATAACTTAAAACTCAATTTTAACCATGACAGATTATTCTAAAACAACCCATCTTTTTTCTGGTGACTGATATTGTCCTCATATGTGAGAGGGCCGTGGGATTTCATTTATTGTTTCATTTTTTTTTATTTATATATATATATATATATATATATATATATATATATATATATATATATATATATATATATATATATATATATATATATATATATATATATATATATATATATATATATATATATATATATATATATATATATATATTGTTTTGGAAAATGTAGCAGCCCCGATATTTGCAAATATGGGCATGCCCACTCTGGTTGTGGCCAAATTAATAAAACAATATTTTAAAAATAAATGAAAACAGCAAATGAATTGCTCTATGGTATTAGGAGGACAATGTCAGTCACCAGAAAAAGATTGGTCGTTTTCGAAAGGTTTTTTGGAAAGTGAAATACTATGACTTTCCTCATGATGTCACATGATGTCATGTCTTGTCTCTTGTGATTTTCGGTTCATGGTCAGTTGGTGGACTTAATTCAAGATGTAATGATGTAACTACTAATGAAAGTACAACTTAATACAATGAATGAATGGATGTTTTTTTTTTTTAACAGATGATTACAATTCAAGTACAACTACTGCAAATCTGAAAAACTGATTGGACACACTAGTTAAGAAGGCACTTGTTTACAATAGTGGCCAACTGTTTTTTTTTTTTTTGTTTGTTTGTTTGTTTTGTTTTTTTGTTTTTTTTGTCCATATCACTACGCCAAAAAAATAGTTCAATGTGATAAAGGGCGTCAAAAATGAACAGAGGTTGTGCTGCTGATAAATAATTCAACAATAGACCTACGAATTCAGTCAGTCTTGTGGATTCATTGCGTGGCCCCAGTGACTATACTACTATAGCCTACTTAAAATTCACCAAAACCAGAGCAGAACTCCCACCACGGGACTCTGAACATCAATTAATACATTTGACACCACTATATTAATGACAAGAATTTCATACAACTTAAGTTCAAAAACTCAGATGTGGAGCAAGCATGTCTCATTCAAACCAAGTTGCTCTGTTGGACAGCCCTCCACGACAGCAAGAGAGCACTTTGTCTTTCATATGTGGGCGAAGCCTTACATGTACACAGGGGCGGATGTAACATTTCCCAATGGGGGGGCAGGAGAAAATGGTATGGGTACCATGTTCAGTTACAGGACTTTTATTAGTCAAGTAAAGCATCAATAATAACATCAGTTGTTGTTGAAGTTGCAACAGACACGCAGCATGCATAAAGCTAAAGGTCTGACTCAGAGAGGTTTCTGTTTTCAATGATGAAATGCTGTTGGTTTAATGGTGACACAGCTGTAGTTAGTTAGTTAGCAGTAGTAGTGTTTGAATTCATTTTAAATATAAGCACTTTGATTTGAAATATCCTGGGTTGTTTTGTATGCCATCGTATTTGGTGGGGCAGACTGGGCATTTAGGGGGGCATTGCCCCCCTCATGCCCATGCCTAGATCTGCCCTGCATGTACAGTAGAGATAAGGCTCTGCCATTGTTTGCAAACCAACAGAGATCCCACCTTCAGAGCTGTAAAGCAGGGGTTTTCAACAGGTGGTCCGGGGACCACCAGTGGTCCTTGAGAGGGTTCCAGGTGGTCCCCAGCTAAGTTGTTTTAACCAAATGTAACTCTTGAGAACGTAAAAATGAAACCAAATGGACCCTTGCGGGTCCATTTGGTTTCATTTTTACACTCTCAAGAGTTAAAATATCCATCATGCGACTTGGTCCAAATCTACACAACTGGAAGATTAATGGTCATGGACAGAAGCAAAAGAAACCTTTAGTTTTGGGGTCTGTGGGTCTAAAAATATCCTCAATTGGTGGTCCGTGGCTCAAATTCTGAATAAATGGTGGGCCCTGGGATGAAAAAGGTTGAAAAACACTGCTGTAAAGCAACATTGTGCCAGTGGTAAAGGAAATCTTACGATGAACCGTCACAGACTCTATCAGGGCTTGACACTAACACTTGCCCGCTTGCCCAGGGCAAGTAAAAAAAAATGGTGGGGCAAGTGAAGGCTGCTACCTGGTTGCCCGATCGGGCAAGACCTACAGTGTCTTTCCCTGCTTTCTAGCTATCCACAATTCCAGGCTGGATTTGGGAAACAAAACAGGCAAATTAACATACACATCAAAATGACCTAATCTTCTACATTCTCTAGTTGTGTAGACCTGGGCTAATTAAGATGATGAATTTTAACTCTTGAGAGCGTAAAAATGAAACCAAATGGACCCGCGAGGGTCCATTTGGTTTCATTTTTACGTTCTCAAGAGTTACATCTGGTTAACCAACTTAACTGGGGACCACCTGGAACCCTCTCAGGGACCACTTGTTGAAAACCCCTGTTTGAAAGCACCCAAGTAGGAAGTAAACTTAAATGCAAAATTTACAATATATTTTTGGGGGGCAAGTGACCATGACCTGAAGGCAAGTAGAACCTGACTTGCACTTGCCCGATGGGCAAGTGTCTCGGAGACCTTAGTGTCAACCCCTGCTCTATGCTGCCTTGACTTTGAGGTTGTGGCCTCCTGGACCTGGTGACACTATAGTTTCTTCTAATACAGGGGTGGGCAATTATTTGAGATACAAATGAGATGCATAAATGTAAATGTTTCATTTTTACACTCTCAAAGAGTTACATCTGGTTAACCAACTTTCCATATTTAACTGGAACTCTCTCAAGGACCACTGGTTTAAAATCCTTTCCCGGGCCGGTCAGAGTCAGCCAAAGGGCCGCATTTGGCCCCCGGGCCGCATAATGCCCAGGTATGTTCTAATACCTTTGATGGTAATATATGAAGAAATGTCTATGCATTTGTTGCATTTTGCAAAAAACCCACCTGTTTGTAGTGTGTTATGAACTGGCCTAGGGTGGTAGGACACAACAAAAAAATCAGGGGAGACACAGAGACATCAAAATTAAGCTCACATTTATTAAAAAATTAGAGAATTAATCAAAATGTAGGGTGCATTTTGTTTTGATGTGAGGCAAAAGAAAAAGGGGACGGATTAGTGCAAAGCAAAGAAAGCAACTCAAAACAACCAAACAACCCTAAACCCAAACTAAACCAAACTATACCATAAACTGCACCAGACCATTACTATTCCAATTACTATAATATACTATATAATATAAGATACAATAAATACTAATATCATATCCTATAAATATACCATACTATTCTATAATCTAACCAGGGAACCGTCACAGGTGCTATAACGGGCCCAATGTGAAAGGTATTTCTTGGGCAATTGGGAAGGTTTGTGAAAGATTCAACGTAAATTGCATGCCGTGTTCATGATTTCAGGCCATTTGTTGAAAACTGACCGGTCCTGCAAACTTTGAAAGCCCATTTTAGCCAATTATTGGCATAAAATATGGGGCATAGCTGTATTGATCACATAACTGTAGCAATACCGTGTAACAATTTGCATGATTTTGGGACAGAACCTGTGGAGGAGTTACATGAAAGAATGTGTTTTACAAAGTAAAACACAAGTCGAAGGGTTAGCCTTCGTCTAGGAGGTATGCACGCACACGCACGCACACACACACACACACACACACACACACACACACACACACACACACACACACACACACACACACACACACACACACACACACACACACACACTCCCTGCCATGTTAATTTACACACAGTTTAAGCTTCAGTTTAGTTTCTGTTTTATTTGTCATATATACAGTATAGTATATGCAGTAGGTTAATGCTGGATCACTGGTACAAATGCCTTGTATAATGGCTACACAGGTCAGCTGTCAACAAGCAGTTCACAGCAATATTAAAATCACAATCAACACATGATTCAAAACAATCACAGTCAAAGGGAGTCAATTTCATGCGGTTCTTAAAGAGGAACTCCAGCCATTTTCAACATTTTAATTTGTCATTAATGTTGTTGTGTGGACATGATGAAAAAAAAAAAAAAAACTTCCCCCAATTCTGTATTTCCTAAAAATGTAGATCTGAAAAAAACATTAATATGGTGAAATACCTCTGATGACATCATCAAAGTGCATTTCACCATGTTAATGATTTTTCTTTCAGAACCCTTTGAAAATGTCCGGAATTCCCCTTTTAAAGCAATTCAAGCAAAACCCTGCTCACTTAATTATTATATTTCGAATTTTGGTCATTCTCAGTCCATACACTATAGGAGTGAGAAACGGCTGGGACATTAAAAAATACAACGAGAAGAATATACTCAAACCAGCAGGTACATTCGCGATATTGGCTCTACTGTCGACTAATTCAAACATAATGCCGAAGATGAAGTTCAAGAGGGAGGCGAGCTGGGGGGTGCACGTACTGACTGCTTTCTGCCGGGTCTCCTTCGACCCTCCGACGCAGATTCTAAGAATCTTCCCGTACGAAAAAAGAATCAGCGTGGAAGGCATGCCGACGATCAGCAGACTGCCGATGAATCCGAAGACGTTGTTGACTCTGGTTTCGGACACGCGGCACGCCAGCTTGACGATGGGGTAGTTCTGACAGTACACCTTGTTGATGGTGTTCCGGCAGAGCGCCAAGCGAAGAGTCAAAAAAAGATGCGTCAGGAAGTTGAGCAGAGGGTAAAGCCACGCCAGGGCGACCAGCGCCGCCATCTTCCTGGTCGCCATGCGCGCGTTGTACTCCAGCGGACTGCAGATGGCCAGGTATCGGTCGTACGCCATGACGGCGAGGTTGCAGAACTCCACGTTTAGATAGGTGTACAAGCAGTAGACCTGCAGGAAACACATGGGCCTCGAAATGACGTGCGCGTTGGACAACACCTGCCCCAGAAGGAACGGGTATAACCCGGCGCTGCCGTAGAGTTCGCCCGCGAACAGGCTGCAGAGAAAAATATACATGGGCGCGTGTAAGCTCCTGTTTACGCAGATGATCATGATGAGCGCCACGTTGGAAGACACGATGGTCAAGTACAGAAGTGCGACGATCACAAAATACAAGTATTTCTCTGAACCGGTGTGCAAGTAGGCCTGGAGAATGAAAGGCTGTGGAATTAACCATCGTCGGTTCGAGTCCCGTTCATGACGAGCTTTGCTGCATGTCTCTCCCCCTTCTCTCTTCTTCACTTTCCTGTTTATCTTCAATAATGACTATCAATAGAAGCAAGAAAGAAAGAAAGAAAGAAAGAAAGAAAGAAAGAAAGAAAGAAAAAAGAAAGAAAGAAAGAAAGAAAGAAAGAAAGAACAGAAAGAAAGAATTAACCATGACGTGTTAGTAGAAATAATACAATGGAATTTCACCCATTTTCAACATTTTTTCTGAGAGCGTACAAATGCAACCAAATGAACCCCAACGGGTTCATTTGGTTCCATTTGTACGCTCTCAGAAAAAAAAGGAGTGTCTATAGAAATCCATTAACATGATGACATACATCTTGATGATGCCATCAAGATGTGTTTCATCATGTTTTTGTGTTTTTTCTTCAGACCTCCATTTCCAGGAAACAGAATGGGGGGGAAACGTTTTTATCATGTCCACCCAGCACCTCTAGGTTATACTAATGACATATTAGAATGTTGAAAATGGGTGGAATTCCCCTTTAAAATGCTTCAATCTGGTGCACTTTGAGATCAAATATTTTTCACAATATAATCAATACAAATAAAACCTTATTAATGCAAGCTTTCAGTGACCCCCCTGACTTTGGGCCCCCCTACAATTGTCCCCCTTTTCCCCACGTGTCTACGCCCGTGGCCTTGTGACATCACATGATCATCATCGGGGATGGAGCTCCCTGGGCTGGCATTTTGGCGGTTGTGTCAGACAGGGTTATAATAGTTAATGCTGGAGCTCCAGCTCCAGCATTTTTCGCACGCGCAAAATGCTACTTTGCAGAATTTTCAACAATACCGCTCGGATTTTGGCCATTATTCTCGGTCTGTAAATTACAGGTCCATCTCACTGAATTATTGTGTAAAAGTTCATTTTCTTGACCAGCCTGTGGCACTGTTGGAAATGTTATGGAAGCCCATTTTTTATTCGATAACAGCCGTAAATTATTTTGTATTGTTCAGTCTTATGTCTCACACCTTTCTCTTCACAATACAGCCCAGATTCTCTCTTAAGCGCAGTAATACCATGTTCGTTAAGCACAGTAATAGTAATAGTACAGCAAGTTAATAGTACTTTTGTCTCTGTGGGCAGGTGCCAAATGGAGCTGGGAAGGAAAATTAGCCTCTCTACGAAGCTTGTGGGCACACTGAAGCACAAGGTACACAAGGTAAAAGATGGCTGTGTTGAAAACATTTTTACGCTGTCACTGTCAGCGGATCAACACTGATAACATGGCCTAAATCATGTGTTTTGCCATGTCCAGTCTCAACACAATAATCCAAAACTATATTTTACAGCACTGTGTGACATTGACAAGCTTTATGTTGATGCCAATTTTCCTTTCATTTGTCACCTGCCCACAGAGCCAAAACTACACTGATGATTTTTACACTACAACAATATTCTAATTCATTGAGAAGGACTTGTATAGGACGGATCAGTGTCTGGAACAACAGGAAATAGACTGATGAAACAATTAGTGCAAATACATATTTGTTATAGTGTGTTTCAAATGAACAGTCTACAGGCAGGGTTATAATAGTTAAGTAAAACTAACAAAAAAAAAACGAAAACTAAAACAATAAAAAAAAGAGTTAACTGAAACTAATAAAAACTAGAGATGAATGCAACAAACGATAACTAAACTAAAACTGTAATGTGGGTTCAGAAAACTAACTAAAACTAACTGGAATTATACCCAAAATACCCTTAGTTTTAGTTTTTATAAAGCTTTTAAATACAAAATATGTTGATAACCAGCATGAGGAGGAGATGCTTCTAGATCTTCTATCCACTACTGAGTTCCATAAACACTGGGGGTAAAAACTGTGTTCTTGTGGGAGAGTGCAATCATCCAATCTACTAAGAAACTCAAAACAAGGGTTGAATACCAACCGTTTCCTACTTTGGCACATTTTAATCCTATACCTGACAACCAAAACACACAAAAAAATAAAATAACTAAAACTAAAACTATAACTAAACTAAAACTAAATATTTTCACCAAAATAAAAACTAAATAAAAACTAGCAAACCCACTCTAAAAACTAACTAAAACTAACTGAATTAGAAAATAAAATGTCAAAACTAACTAAAACTAAACTAAAATGAAAAATCTATAATCTATAATAATCCTGTCTACAGGTAAAGCTCAAAAGTGAGAAGAGCTGGGGGTGCATGTTTTATTAGATCGGCATTCACTAGAACAGCATTTATTTTATAGATATATTCATTCAGCTTGTATCCTTTTGGCCTCTAATGCAACTTTTAAGAATCGCAAAGTAAGAAATAACAATTTGAATCAGAATGCCGGAAATGACTAGAGGACGTAATTAAGTGCCTTAATTTTGTTATTTAGTCGACCAAGACTAGACTAACAAAAAATAATTTCAAAAGACTGAATGTGACCAAAAGACTAAATGTGTTTTCAAAAGATTAAGACTAAATCATAAATAGGTATTTATTTATCATTTTTTCTTTCATTTTAAGTATGTGAACATATTTGCAGTATACATTGCATACCTTTTCAGGAAAGGAACTTATTACTTGAAAGAACTAAGACATAAAACTAGAATAAATCTGTATTACATATATAAACCTACAATGTATTTATCTAAGACTAAAATATGTAAAGACTAAGACTAAAAGTCTGTCTAAGATTAAACTACTAAGACTAAATCATTTTTGACATTTTGGTGACTAAGACTAGACTAAAAAATAATAATTTCAGAAGACTAAATGTGACTAAAAGACGAAATGTATGTTATTGAAAAGACTGAGACTAAGACTAAATCAAAATATTCTTAAAAAAAACAACAACACTGGTGTCCAACACAGGGACCACCCGCCGCTCTGAGAGTCCCTTCGTCCGAACATGGTGCCCTGCTCCCACGTTTGTTGCTATATTCAGGGTTAGGGTGAGAGATAGGGTTAGTAATTTTGGAACAACAAACCTTCGGACTAATATGGAACCGTCTGACACTTGCTGAGCCAGTAGGAACGACCCTGCATTACCGTACATCTCCCTCACAAAAAACAAGCTGCAGAGAAAAAGATACACAGGTTCACGTAAGCTCCTGCTTGCACAGATAGTCACGACCACGAGCGCCGTGTTGGCAAGTAGACGGTCGCGATAAACATGAGACACAAGTATTTTGTCGAACCGGTGTGCGCAAACATGTACGCACTAACAAAAACGTGTGTCACGCCTGTGCTGTTTACCATCCTCAAACATACGGTTGAATAACGAAAATAGAGCAGTTGAAAGAAGAATTGAATGGATTTTGAAAACAAACAAACACAAAGAAACATCAATGCATTACCTGTCGAGGCGTAACTAACTCATGCCATTGTGTTGAACGAGGCCTACATGAACGAGGCCTACATGAACTCAAACCTCAGCCAACACAAATATACCACTTACTTTTTGAGTCAAAAGCAGTATTCAGAGGACCTGTCTGTCAATGAAGGTTAAATACGGTAGCGTACGCTACAGTGTGTTATGATGTGAGGCAATCCTCGGCTGGACCTCTCTAAATCTCTTTTTATACCTTTTTAATGCACAAAACCTACCCACTACGATGATGCAATCACGTCTCAGCACCAAAGTAAACAACACCCATCTATAACACACTCCTCCCAATTAAACACCAACTGAAGCAAAATAATAATAATTAGGGTATATCATGTGTGCAGAATACTGCAGTGAATTAGGATCTACAAACTACAGTGCATCTCTGTCATTATCTGATGATAGCTTAAATCTGTTCTGTGACATATTACTTACATAGGCTATTAGTAACATATTACGTATTACTCATTTTGGCAGAGTAATATCTTTACGTTTGCTGGAAAAAGTAATATTACAGTAATATGTAATATTTAATTAGTTACTGAGAAGGCAAGTCAGTGATTCCACCCGAAATTAAGAAGTGTTTTTTTGGGAAGGAGTGCTTGTTTTACCCTGCCGGCTACTAGTAGGGCGGGACAAACACCTACCCTAACCCTAAACATAACCTCAGTAAAACTAGGCCTAAACCTAACCTTAACTATATTATTATCGTTGGAGAAAAAGTGGCAGCAGCAGGATTTGAACTCACTACGCATAGGTGCATGGATTCTAAGTCGGCACTGCAGTCCACTAGACCAGCAAGGCAAATTTGGGGTTTAAAGATCACCAACGCAGGCGGTGACTTGTGCGGTTACTTCTAGTACTAGTTGTAGCTGGAAGGGTAAAACAAGCGTTACTTCCCAACCCGCCTGCTTTATTTCGGGTGTATTCCGAAAAATCGCGTCAGTGGCAGGTCCACAGAGCGGAGAACAAGGCATAGTAGCGGTGTGACACCACAGCTGGTTAACCAGATGTAACTCTTTGAGAGCGTAAAAATGAAACCAAATGGACCCTTGCGGGTCCATTTGGTTTCAATTTTACACCCTCAAGAGTTAAAATATTCATCATGTGAATTAGCCCAACTTAGTCTACACAACTAGAGAATGTGGAAGATTAATGGTCATTTTGATCTGTATGTTCCAGGCGAGCATCTAGCGCATTCTATTGCATTTTGGAAGTGCCACTAGTGCATTTTGGATCTTGGCAGTTGGCAACACTGCCTCCAGTAGCGCACAGGAGTGAACGGGAATATGGCAACTCTCCTACTTGAAGGCTCTGGTGTAGGACACTAGTTTGCCTGTCCTGGGCCTGGCGCCCTGGCCTGCCAGGCCCAGGCCACTAGGTGGCGCAGGCCACCGGGAAAACTCCCTGTACTCCAGATGGCCAATCCTCCCCTGGCCTGGGTGCTCTTGTAGGCTCATCAGACGATGCACAGGTGGGGAAGAAGTTGTCACTGGGAGGCAGGTTGTGTTGAGAGGTGCTGTGGAGTGCTCTGGAGGCGCTGAAAGCCTCAGAACACCCACAGCACACAGATGTGACGTTGATGGAGGGGCGTGGCGTGGCGTAACACAGGCCATGTTTGCAAAAGCAACTCTGCAGCTCTGAGGAGCATTTTGGTCAGGTGAAACCTGGCATCGACACCCAGGCTTTCCTTTTTCGTCCACACTGCGCAAAAACTGAAAGCCTCATGGTCATCGACCCTCAGAATCTACAGGCAACTGTTTGCCAATGGCAAAAACCCACAGTCATCAACTGCATGCATCAACTACGTGCGCGGTCATTCAGAGCGGTGGGGGTTGTTGATACGCTCACAGTGAGCATTAGCATTAGCTCTCAGTAGAAACTAATATGGGTGGAGGACACCGGACACTTCTATCACCGGACACTTCTTTCACCGGACATTCAATCCCTATGGGATTAAGTAGCCTGTCGTTTTCTCATTCTTTCATAATGCTGTTTGTAAATCTATGTTTTAATTAACAGTTACTGTGTGTGTGTGTGTGTGTGTGTGTATGTGTGTGTGCGTGTGTGCGCGTGTGCGTGTGTGTGCGCACGTGCTCTGAGCCGTGGAATATACTCACTTTTGACCAAAAAGCTATCTGGGATAAGGAATAGGAGATATACTGGCGGTAGGAAAAAAACAGATTGAATGAATGGACAATGCTAGCAAAACACTGCTAAAGCCTTATCTCAATAGGACTATGCCTATTGTTTCATATCAATGAATTGACGGCTATCAGCGCAAATGGCGGATCTTGTGTCAAGCATCACCAAATGAATAAAGCAATATTTTAAAAATAATAAAACTGTAAAAGAAATCCCATGGCCTTCTCACGTATTAGGAGGACAATATCAGTCACCAGAAAAAAGATGGTTTGTTTTCGAATAATCTGTCATGGTTAAAATGGAGTTTTAAGTTATAATGGGTTTGTATAGGAAGGTGCTGGAGGCGCTAAAATGAACATCAACTATCTAAATACTGAAAGGAGTAACTTATAAACTGTCTGGTGTGTTCACATGAGACTGAGTAGACCATAAAATGACCAAAAGTTTTTTTGAAAGTGGAATATCCCTTTAAGTGCCTGAACGGTACAGGCAGTCTTATGTGTATAATGTCATGTTAGGATTATGCTGAGCATGATGTCATTGCTGTCTCACTGAGACACTATTGGCTGGGCTTTATAAGCAGCTGCAGAACCGAGAGCCAGGTTACTCCTGTCCTGATCTGGCAGCTTCTCACACACACACACACACAAACACACATACACACACACGCACACTTGAACATTTATTCTTCTAGGTGGAACTCGGCTGTTTGTGGTGAAGAAGCTACAGCTCTTTGTCATTAATCTCTGAATCTGTTTCATTGATATTTGTGTTTGTTTGTACCATCAAGTGTTCAAGGTTCGAAGTTAGATTTCTAACCTTTTACATTGTGTTCCTAAAGTGTATGTTATGTTGCTGGTCCTTTAAAAGTGTTGATAATTTCACTGGGAATTTTGTCAGCTTTGTGTATTTTGGTATGCGAACAGTTTAAATCGGTGACATCTCAGTCACATGCTGATGCATCGTTCAGTTTCAGTGAATGATATGAAAGCTGACGTTGTGTGCTTTAATCTGTAAGAAAAAAAAAACACACACACACAGAAAAGGTACTCTGGCTGAGGTGAGCCTCATCGTGGCTTTCAGGAAATTTACAAACTCTTTCGTTTTGAAAGAAAAAAGGTTGAAGCATGTTGCAGATTCATGCATTTGTTGTGAAAACCTCAAAAATCTGGTTTCCATTTGGCAGCAGAAAAATGAAACGGGTGAATGAGAATGGTGATAAATAACTATGTTTACATGAAAATGTGAACATGTGAGGAAGTGGTTGATGCTCCTATTTCCATGGTTGTGGTTTTATGGTTGTTTTATGATTATTCTCCACTGAGCAAAGAGTACCGTTCTGTTCTCTGCAAGCACTGTGGACATAACATTTCACTTTGATTATAGCAAAGCAGCTTGAAATGTCTTGTGCTTTGAAGCTCCTGAAATCCCTAGTTATAAATATGGATCAATGATATGTTGATGTTTTAAAACCTACCTTTCCCATTGAATATGAATGTTTACCCGTGTTTAGAAGGTATATAATTATCCAGACTGAATGTAAAATGTGAATTCATATTCGTTCTGTAGTTTGTTGTGCCATCTGTATTAGACATGTAGGCACAGGCAGATGCTGTCATCCTTATAGGCCTTGGTTCTGCCTGCATTCTGCTCTTAGAGTAATGATTTATTGTAACTCTTGATTATGGAAGCAGTTGCTGGACTTTTCTGATGAAGCGTATCTTGATTTGGGGAGCACTTAATAAGGGTAGTAGATTTTAGGCCACAGTCTGAAAACTCATCTCTTCAGACTGGTGTCTCGTAGGGTATTAACTAAATATTCGACTATTCAATTATTCAACTAGTATAACACTATTCGACCATTAATTCATAATTTGTTGTTGTTATTCGTTAATAACAACTTTTAATGCATATTTTTACATTTTCTACAGCAGACATGGATGTGTGCTGCTGTTGTTGGTAGTGATTGTTGGTTGGTTGCTTATTTTTCATGACATACTGTAGCTGAGTTACAGTAGTGTAATAGGCATGCACTGTTTCAATGAGAAGGCCTGAGTCACACATTTTTACTGGCTAAAAAAATGTATATATCACTATAGACTAGTCGAAAACGATCCGACTACCAGAGTATTCGATTCGACTACCGAAAAACACTTTTGGGTAATGCGCTAGTGTCTTTTTAAAGAACACTATATGCAGATATGTTAGTTAGTTGTTTCCCTGTTTACATTTGTTATTGCATGATGACCACAAATGTTAAATTTTATTTCAACTAATGTTATTTCACCCTCTACTATTTGTTCCTCTTTTATTCATGCTTTTGGATTGTATGCCCCTGTTACATGCTGGGTGAAATTATATTTATTTCTGTTACTTATTTGCGGTCTATTTCTGGACGTCTGAGGACAGCTACTCTTTGAACAATGTACTGTGTTTCCCATGTCTCTCTGCGTCAATATACATCCGCTGCTCAACAAAGGCACGTCGGGGGTCTTTGCCAGTGCACAGTGCTCTTGTTTAGGGAGTGCTAGGGTGCAGTGAGTTACAAAACGGTTTAAAATGGGCATATTTGCAGATATGGGCTTGTATTTGAGGCAATGTTCAATTGCAATGCTCAGTAAGTGAATGCGCGAAAGGCCTTTAATATGTCTTTTCTATGCGGTATGTGTGCGGTAATGTGGGCCCACAGAATGTAACACATCCATGTCAAAGCTTGTTCATATGAAAGTAACCTATTGGCCTGAATATAAGACTATGTTTTTTCCCAATGGAAATATCCTAAAAAAATGGAGTCGTCTTGTATTCAGGGGCTATACTATATGACATTCAATGTTCTTTTTTCTGTAAATGGGTCTTGAAAAATGAGGGTCGTCTTACAACCGAGTCGTCTTATATTCGGGACAATACGGAATGTAACATTGAGGCGGATTGTGGGCAAATAGAAGATGATCAGCAACAACAACACAGACCTGGTGCTGGTTCTGCATGGACTCAACGAAACCTGGACGAACAGACAGGTCTACTTTGCGTTCGCGCTCGTCTCGTACCTCCTCACCATCTCCGTCAACCTCACGCTCGTGGTCACCATCGTCCTGGAGAAGATGTACCACGAGCCCATGTACCTGTTCCTCTGCAACCTGTGCTTTAACGCTCTCTACGGCGCGTCCAGCTTCTACCCGAAGCTCCTGCACGACCTCCGGTCCGACGTTCCCGTGATCTCCTACAACGGCTGCATGGCCCAGATCTTCGTGGTCTACTCCTACATCTTCTACGAGTTCAGCACCCTGACGGTCATGGCGTACGACCGCTACGTGGCCATCTGCCGGCCTCTGCACTACCACTCGGTCATCACGCACCGGAGGGCGACGCGGCTGCTGGTCCTGGCCTGGGTCTTCTCCATGATTGAGGTCACGGTAGGCATAGTGATGATCAGCCGCCTGCCGCTCTGCGGCACGCACCTCCAGAAGCTGTACTGCTCCAACTGGGAGGTGGTCCAGCTCTCGTGCGTCGACACGACCATCAACAACTTCTTCGGCTTCATCCTGATCGTGTCGCACGTCGTCCAGGTGCTGCTCATCATCGTGAGCTACGCGCGCATCGTGCGCGCCGCCCTGCGCTCGCGCGTCGACCGCAAGAAGTTCACGCAGACCTGCCTCCCGCACCTGGTGACGCTGGTGAACTTCATCGTGTCCCTGGTGTTCGACTCGTTGTACGAGCGCTTCGGGAGCAAGGCCAGCCACCTGAGGCCGCTCAGGAACGTCATGGCGGCCGAGTTCCTGGTGGTCCCTCCTCTCCTGAATCCGATTATCTACGGGATGAACCTCCACCAGATCAGACGCAGGGTGGCGGCCATGTTCACACGCAAGATCCATTCGCTTGTAAGGGAATGAGTGTGTGTGTGGGGAACACTTGAACAATTGGACAGCATGTTGCTTGTCCACTGGCCCACCTCATCGATTCACGGGCTTGTCCACTGTGTGGCGATCTTCCATAGTTATTAATGCATGCGCCTTTCTGTACAAAAGGATCCTCGGTGAGGGTCTGAGACAATAACTTCTCATATTTTTTTGCTACTTGATTTTTTTTGTGAAACATACATACCCACAAAATATAATCTGCTCAGACTTTGTCACCACACAACACAACACATATGAAACGTTAGAATGTCTACATTAATACAAATAAAAAAGGTGAGTCTCTCAGACATTCTGTTTATCAGCAGTTGAAAACAGACTGTTTGGGAGGAGGAGGCTCCACTTGAGGGAATACGACCAAATGTACTTTGTGACACTAATTTGTTTTCAACGGCTGATAATTGCATAATGGAATGTCCGAGAGACTCACTTAAATAATAAAAAATAAAGATACTTTACGATGCTGTCAGTAAGTTCCAATACAAAAAAATGTTTGTATTTATATAACTGATCAACCTGTGAAGTTTTGTGGAAATATCTCTGTTTAAAATGTTGCCCTATTCTATCTAATAGGGGCTAATATTGTGGCGGCCATATTGGGTTTAAAGGGGAAAAAAATGACCAGGTTGTCCATATAGGTTGTGATCCTATAGGCTCATAGATAATATTTCTGGTGGACAACCTTTGATGTTATGGCAAATTCAGCACAACCCCCTTTGCCCCCTGGGTATTGTTTGCTAAAAATGCTGTATAATGGCATGTAGTATTACAGAATGTACAGTAAGTATCCTATAATCTAGTTGTAAAGAGCCTAGTTAACCAAGATTGAATGCAATATTACATAGACTCATCTTATGTAAGCATAGCACGACATGTATAGTTTCAATATATAGATATCCTGCTGTCACATTCTTCTTATGTATGATTCATCATGATAACTACTTATATCCCATGTTTTTCCCATGTTCCCATGTTTTTTTCTTGCTTAATGTAAATGACTTTGGACAACAAGCACCTGCACCATGTCTAAATTGTAAATTGTGAGGAAAAAAACCAGAGAGGAAAGACACCTTATTTTTGTGTATCGTCTTTATTAACTTTTCCATGTGTACTTGTTGCTTTCTGTCGTCCGGGGTATTGTGAGATTCAGAATTTACATTGCATATAATCCATGGTTTCTGCCATGCGTTGTCCATGGTTTTTAAGAGGGAGATGGCATGTGTTAGAGGGGTCAAAATGAAAGAGAGATGTGCTAATATTTTAGATCAACAATACATATGAAGTTCGTGTTTTTTATTATTTATTTACTTTTACTGCATGGCCCCAGTGACCTGCACGAAATGACCGGAACTACTTCATATTCCACCAAAACCAGAGCAGAACTCCCACCAGGGGACTCTGACAATCAATGAATACAGTTGCAACCACTGTATTAATGGCAAATATTCCATCAATATTTGCCTTAAAAAAGAAAAATCTGAATCATCTAGAACCTAAATGTTGTACATTTGTAAAATAATTGCCTTTTGGCCGTAATTTTTGGAATGGCCGCCATGGTCACCAAACTGCAATGGCATGCTAATAAGCAACAAGGGCTTACGTGTGTGTGCGCGCGGGGGACCCTTGCGGGTCCATTTGGTTTCATGTTTACACTCTCTTAAAATATTATACTGTATGTTTGACTGTTTTGTTTCTGAAATCCAGCCTGGAATTGTGGAAATACAGAATGACAAAATGACAAAAGCAAAAGAAATCTTTAGTTTTGCGGTCTGTGGTGCTAAAATGTCATCATATGGTGGTCCTCTGTGGCTCAAATACTGAATAAATAGAGGTCCCTGGTGTCAAAAAGGTTGGTCTTACTCTTAATATTATCTTGAAATTAAATTAATATTACGCAGACTTCATTTTAGCCTTTAGTCTTGGCCCTCCATAATATTTTAAGTGTCTCATTTGGCCCCTTGGGAAAAATAATTGCCCACCCCTGCACTATAATAATATGACTTACACTTTCAATGTTGATGCCAGTTTTAGTCTCCGATGCTTATTTTACTGCGTGAACTGGCACAAGGGATGGACCCTACGAAAAGACCACCCCCCAAAAGCCGGAACACATGCCCTTTCCACTTGTTTGAGCCATTACCCCTGCCGGTGGGAGTTGTACTGCTCTTTATAAACACTGTGAGCAGCTGAGATTTGTCTCAGTGTGGACAAATTCACCTTGCTCATGACACACACACACACACACACACACACACACACACACACACACACACACACACACACACACACACACACACACACACACACACACACACACACACAATCGCTCTTAACTAGAAGTGTTGGGTTCATACTGTCTATGACTTGCTCTCTGATCAGCATAACAATTGCCTGATTTGTTTGAATGGCTATATGTCAAGTGTTCAACGTGATATAACATTTTAACATACTCATGTCTGATACAACATTTAGGTCATTTCAATAAAAGGATATTTAAGCATAAGTGATCTAAAGGGTAAGTCAAGGGAAAAACGCATAAGAAGGCGGCTTATACAACCAAGTGAACCGGTGAATATAGTTCATGAGTGGTGATGTTAATATTCATATTAATCCATATATTTATTTCATGATGACGAGGTCTCCTGCGTAGTGGGTGCTTTGTACGATTGTTGTTTGTATAATTTATGCAATCAAATATACTTTTTATTCGTAATCTCTGCTTGTACTACCGTAGCTCTGTATTAGAGGGTTCTTTTTTCCTGCTTGCTGCCAGCAGAGATCTGTGGACATAAACAATGGGGAATGCTGTACTGTACACATTCTGTAATGTGTCGTTATAGCACCAATTGTTTGTAATGAGTCCCTTGCTACACATTTAGAGTCATTGTGGTTGTCGATTAACACAACTTCAAAGCAAATACTGCCGTAGAAAGTTGTTTTCTAATCTTTTTGGAAAAAAGACTGCTGTGATATGTTTAGGTAAATCACTGAAAATGGCCTGCATTGCGACGGTATTTTGCATGCTGCTCGTCTGTATTAGACAGGCAGTTACTGGAACATTTGTGGACGCCGTGTTTCATTCTGCTTTCGTTTCTTTTAGCTTCATTGCTGCGCTCAGTGTGCCGATTGTATTCTATGTCTGTCTGTCCTGCTTTTCTCGTAAAACCTTGTGCAACACACACTGACCCACTCGTCACACACAGTTCTTGTGTATTTTGGGTTAATTTAGGCCTGTATGTTGTTTACTTCCATTGGTCATTTTCTTTGCTCTGCATACAAGGGGATTTTAAATGTTTAAACAATTAACATGGTTGCATTTTTATGAGTGTGATTTTCAGTGTCTGAAACTTTAAATTATTAACTACCTTATCGCCCCGAATATAAGACGACTCTGGTTTATAAGGCGACTCCCTTTCTTCCAGACTCATTTGTAGAAAAAGAACACTGAATGTCAAATACTTGAGCCGAATATGACATGACCCCAAGATATTTCCAGCAAAACACAAAAACGTAGTCTCATATTCAGGCCAATATAGGGTATTTTTATTTAATTTATATCATATTTATTCTTTTGGCTTCCACAAGTACCTTTGGACAGTGTACATGGAGGAATAACGCGCACATCACATTTTTGGGGCTGTTGAAATTGTGATTTTTTCATTGCCTGCTTGTTGTACCCGGCTGCTGCTGGGAAATTAGTTTTACGCTTTCTCAATGTCGGGCCTGAGAATCAAACTAAGTTTAAGTGTTGTTGTTTTTAAACCGGCACTAAAATGGGGAGTTTGACAGACAATTAGAATAGATTCCACAGTCCTGAACATGAACAACAACACAGACCTTACACTCGTTATTCTGGGACTCAACGAAACACGGACGACCCGGCAGGTCTACTTTGCGTTCGCTCTCGTCTCGTATCTCTTCACCGTCTTGGTCAACCTCACGCTCGTGGTCACCATCGTCTTGGAGAAGATGTACCACGAGCCCATGTACCTGTTCCTCTGCAACCTGTGCGTGAACGGCATCTACGGCGCGTCCAGCTTCTACCCCAAGCTTCTCCACGACCTGCTCTCCGACGTTCCGGTCATCTCCTACAACGGTTGCATGGCCCAGCTCTTCGTCGTCTACTCCTACGCCTTCTACGAGTTCGCCACCTTGACGGTCATGGCGTACGACCGCTACGTGGCCATCTGCCGGCCTCTGCACTACCACTCCGTCATGCCGCATCGGGCGGCCACGCGGCTGCTGCTCCTGGCCTGCGGTCTCAGTCTTCTGGAGACCGCCATCGGCACGATATTCACCAGCCGCTTGCCGCTCTGCGGCACGCACCTCCAGAAGCTGTACTGCACCAACTGGGAGGTGGTGCGGCTCTCGTGCGTCGACACGACCCTCAACAACGTCTACGCCATCGTCCTCATCATGTCCCACATCGGCCAGGTGCTGCTCATCATCGTGAGCTACGTGCGCATCGTGCGCGCCGCCCTGCGCTCGCGGGACGACCGCCGGAAGTTCACGCAGACCTGCCTCCCGCACCTGGTGACGCTGGTGAACTTCATCTTGGCGCTGGTGTTCGACGCGCTGTACACGCGCTTCGGGAGCAAGGCCAGCCACCTGAGGCCGCTCAGGAACATCATGGCGGCCGAGTTCCTGGTGGTCCCTCCTCTCCTGAATCCGATTATCTACGGGATGAACCTCCACCAGATCCGGCGCAGGGTGGCGCACATGTTTACGCGCAAGTTCCACGTGATGAGTGAGTGAGTGAATGAGTGAGATCACCTAACAAAGTGACACGTACTGTCAGAAGCTTCCCTAAAAGAACGCCAAACAACTTGTTATGATAGCAAGTTGCCGCAGTGAAAAGTGGAGAGAAATATTTACTTATTAAGGATTAATTGTATATTATATTAAAAATCAAAATGGATGAACAGTATACATAGCTACTGTATGTTTTGCCTTTTTCCCCTCTATGTTGCTTCTACTCCGATGCTGCAGCTGTTTCCCTACAGACGGACACTTGCTTTGTCCTACAGACGGTCCAGAACTTTGTTGTCAACAAATCATGAAAGCAAAACATTCGCCAGGCTCAGGGAAGGTGGCGCTAATTTGTGAGGGGTGGGGGAGTGTTGTGTGTTGAGTGGAGGTGAGGTGGAGTTAGATTCTGTTTTTAAACAAATCTGCTTAGAAACAAAGTGTTTGTACACGCTAAAGTTGCCTCTATTACTTTTAAAGATAATCTGTATAGGCCGAGTATGTCAAACCCAGAGATGTAGATTTTGTGCAATTAAATGCTCAGCTAGATAATGTCAAAAGGAGAGTAATGATTTGTCCGTGAGGAACAATGTTGTTTCAAAGGAGTAATAATCATTGACATTTTACTCTTGATATAGCATTCCTACTCCATCTAGTGCAGAGGTCGGCAACCCAAGATGTTGAAAGAGCCATTTTCGACCCAAAATTAATTTCAAAATCTGTCTGGAGCCGCATTTTATTATTATTTTTTCTGAGAATGTGCAAATTTGCACACTCTCAGAAAAAAAGGTCCTCAAAGAAAAATCATTAACATGGTGAAACACAACCTTTCTTCAGAAATGAAGTTTCTAAAAAAAATAAACAAGTTTTACAGAACTCCATTTCTAGTCCACAACATCTCTAAGGTATATTAATGACATAGTAAACTGAGTAAACCTTTGAAAATGGGTGGTTCAGATTGAAAGCTCCACCTCTGATAACTGCTGGGCTTTTTTGACATGGCCAAGTGCTACTTTAACTGGCAACTGTCAGACAGCGCAACGTGTTTTGGGTGACTGAAATGTTTATATTATTTTGGTGTGGATCACTGATCACTGAGCCACTAGGGCTGTATTCTGGAGCCGCATGCGGCTCCTGAGCCGCAGGTTGCTGACCCCTGATCTAGTGTAAACTCTAAACAGCTACACTCTCAACCTCTAAATGCAGCACAATTAACATTTTTATCCCTAGAACACTGAACAGGGGGGGATTTTCACCCAGACAATTATATTTTTTTGCAATTTTCATAATGTTGCTCATGTCTGAGGTGGGTGAGGGTCTCAGTAGCTTCATAGTGCTCAGTGACATCATTGTTGTCGATCTGTTGTTTTTAAATGTGCTGGATTCGATTGAATCTTATAATTTAGATACATCTTGTTTTAAACAGATGCCAGTTTCGTTTGTTACCCCTTGGCCAAATATTAACTGTGTGACACGCATAATTTGCTTTTTGTTTGTTTATTATTATTATTATTATTATTTATTTACATGTTATATAGGCCCACTTACATGTGCATATATGTTGCAGATGACAGGTCAAATCACATATGATACAGTATATGTCAGTGATGAATATTTTTGACTCATTTAAAGCACTATATAACACATGGTAGCATCCTATAAAAGCTATACTGACTTGGAAACCATTAGTTTCAAGTCAATAAAAACACCACTTCAGTCCTAATAAAACCGTGTTGCATTGTTTATAAAACTTAGAAACTGAGACAGACAAACTCCTTGTTGTTCCGTGTTGTTCCTTGTTTGAAGGCAAAGTTTCACATTTTGCACAGATAGGAATATAGCATACTTTTAACTCATCCGGTATGCGCTGCTGAAATACAGTAATTCCAAAAAAAAGTGTCAAAGCTACTGAAAATTTGACTCTAATTGTGGTAATTTCACAAGTAGAGTCAAATTTTCAGTAGCTTTGACACTTACCTTATTTTCTGCACTATAAGGCGCACCTTCAATGAATGGCCTATTAGAACTGTTTTCATATACTGTATATGGCGCACCAGATTAAAGGTGCATATTATATTGACTGCAAGCTACTGCATGCGGTCAACATAGAATAGAAGCTACTGCAGTCAACATATAATAGAAGCTACTGCTGTCAATATAGAATAGAAGCTACTGCTGTCAATATAGAATAGAAGCTACTGCAGTCAACATAGGATAGAAGCTTCTGAAGTCAAATGATCCATATGGCGCTCCGTATTATAAGGCGCACTGTCCGGAGTCCGGAAAATATGGTAATTAAAACGGAGCATTATTCTGTTACATGATAGATAAGGAGTACAATTAACAAAATGTGTATCTCATTTAAAAATATCAACACTAAAATCCACAAATACTTCAGATGCAATATGATAGTGTTAAACAACCTGTTACAGATCAAAACTCTAGGGTCTAGGGTCAAAATAGGGTCCCTAGAACTTAGAGGTAGTTTCACCCAAGGAATTCATGATAACCACTCTGAATGACAGTATGGCACCGCAGGTGTGTTATAACAATGTAAGCAGACAGATGGAGTGATTCGATTAGAGATTTTAATTAAGAGGGTCGCCGACTTCACATGATGAAAAGTCGCCACTCTGTACATCACTCACCCATGGCTGTTCCACGCTGCACAGAGCAAAAATCCCCTTTAGCATTTCATATACAGCTGCTATAAAAAATAAAAATGAAGTGAGGGGAACTATTACATCACATTCCGTGCCCAATCAATACATTTTAGCACCCCTAAAACAAAAAATAAACAAACACATTACATTTTTTGTTTGGTTTACCGCAGAACCCCCAGTAAACTCAAAAAGCCCATGCTGTCAAAATGACAAGGAAAACTAACAAACAAATCTAACAAACTTCTAAATAAGAACAATGTTCATCATGACATCATAGTTGGGAGGACGGACAGATCGAGGGCACATACGGGCTACGTGCACGGACAGAGGGCGTTTTATAGTCACCAACTTCTATAAAGAGAACAATGTTCATTTAAGTAGATCAGCACTCGGTAGAGTTCAAACTTGCAAGCTAATACTCGCTTTGCTAATCACTTACGTCAGCATTACATCAGCACCTAAACCGGCCAATCAGAGTCCTTCGAGGAACGGTTGACCAACAACGACCGACCGACCACTCCGACGACCATGCACACCGTTTGCTAAGAAATTCGATAGGTTAGCTACATTTACATGAATTGATTAATGAATCAAGAATAAGCAGAAGTTGTGATGCAATTCCTGATTTAATGAGCTTGTTTTAATGAGGCCACTTATTGCGCTCTAGAGTTCAAAATTAACTTTTGGAGAATGGGTGGAGCCTAAACCTGTTTGCTATTTCTTTTCCTTTTCCCGCTTCCTTTACTAGTTCATATTTTAAGTGCAGTTTGGTCCAAGCTGACTTAAAAAACCTGACTCTAGTTGACTCTGTCTGTACGATACCATACCAAAATAGTACCTAAAGGGTACTATTTCGGCTGTGCATGTCGGTGATTGCCTTGGCCTGTCTGTATTTCTTTTCTGCCAATGCTCTCCAGAATTCAGACAAACCTCAACTCGTTTATGACGAGAGCTAAACCGTCTGTGCAAATTACTGCTGCTGATCATTGTGCTCACGACACAAGCATGCCTTTGAGGTTTGACCCCCCTTGTCAAACCTCAAAGGCATGCACTGCGACACTGTGACAGGCCAATTGCTGTGACTGACAGCCTTGGTAAAACTATCCCTAAAACCTAGCCCTAACCTCAGTAGTCTATGCCTAAATCTAATCCCTGTAAAAGTATGCCTAAACCTAAATCTCCGTAAAACTATGCCAAAACCTCAGTAAAACTTGCCTAAACCTAACCCTAATCTCAGTAAATCTGGGCCTAATCCTGACATTAACCTCAGTAAAACAAAACGCAGTGGCTGAGGACGTTTCCAAGACTGAGGAAGAACTAGTTCAGCGCTCGGTAGAGGGCACAAGTAGGCCATGACATATACTTGCGCGTGAGCGGAGCAAGCTACTCATGACTTTAGCTATAAAGGACTTTTACTTACATCACCAAACCTCACTATAGCGTGGAAATGAAACTGAGGAGTGTAGACCAGGGGTTTCCTTGAGAGGGTTCCAGGTGGTCCCCAGCTAAGTTGTTTAACCAGATGTAACTCTTGAGAACGTAAAAATGAAACCAAATGGACCCTGGCGGGTCCATTTGGCTTCATTTTTACACTCTCAAGAGTTAAAATATTCATCATGTTAATCAGTCCTAAATCTACACAACTAGAAGATTAATGGTCATGGACAGAAGCAAAGGAAATCTTTAGTTTGGACAGCTGTGCGGCTAAAATGTCCTTAAATGGTGGTCCGTGGCTCAAATGCTGAATAAATGGTGGGCCCTGGGATGAAAAAGGTTGAAAACCCCTGGTGTAGAGAGTCAACGGGTGCCACTGGTTCAGGATGCTTATGCTACCACCTAGTGGGCATGCAAAGAATTAAGTTGTGACCTCCCCATCAGCTGGTTTATTACCAACAGCAGCAGCACCAGCAACACTTGGATGCTTGGTTTCTTTCTCTTGGCGGCGTGAGCGAAAGCGAGACAACATAGCGACGACCTGGCTCTTTACGTCAGATGGCCAGGCGGGCGGCTCTTGGTCATCATCGTCGTCAGTGGGTTCGGCGGCGTGGGCTGGACTCGTCCTGTTGCCATCTTCCGACGGGTTATTTTCGTCTTTCAGTTTCTCCACTTTCTCCTCCAGGACTCGGATGGTGTGTGAAATGGTTGATATTTCGATATTCAGGCCCTCTACAGTCTCAGCGTCCAATGGACTCTTCTCCGTCGGGTGGACCTGCTCTATTGGTTGGCTCTTCGACTGATCCTCTTCCTCTTCCAGTGATTCTGGCCTCCTCTTGCTCCTGTGGAAAGCAAAGGCGCATCGTAAATTTGACTTGAATGCGTTTAATTTCGCCTGCAATATATGCCATAAGGTCTTCTTCTGCAGTTTCTGGACTTCACCATTGACATCTGTTTGTAGATGATCCTGCATCATCTCTAGAGCTTGGTTTCTATCAAATTACTGTCCTGCACTTGTGTTCGCTAGAGTTCCTCTAGAAATACTGACGGGGTGAAGATCACATGTGACGTCACTGCCATGGGTCATACCTGTTTGGTGAGATCCCTGGGTCTGGTGTTGGGGCTGTCTGTCAAGGAGGCAGACTTTTATGTCCAACATATCATAAGACCAACAGGGTTGACCTCATGTGAGGCTTGGTTCTGGTTTAACTTCAGTTGGACTTCAGTGTTTTGTATCCTACAACTGTATCTATGAGTACAAGACAAAGAAGGTTTAGCTTGTTTTAATGTTAGCATTCAAGCATTTTTATTTGGACGGGTTCATGGGTTTGATCACATACTCCTTACCCGCCATAATAGTAGCACAGCTAGGGTGCTGTGTGCGCGTGTGCGTGCGTCCGTGTGCGTGTGTGTGTGCGCGTGTGTGTGCGCGCATATGTGTGTAATCTATTGGATTTTCCAATTGCAATTCCAATTGGCTAAGGTGTAATTTGAGCCTGGGAGCATTCCTATCTGAACTTGATACAAAGGAAAACGGTGCGCTATTAGCTTGTAGATCTGATATTTTTTGGTGAAAATCTGTCACAAATCTTTGAATTGTTTTTCAGTTCAGAATGGGTTAAAAAAGAGAAGTGAACTATCTATTTTTTAAACTCTGTTTCATTGTGTATTCTCTGGGTGAAACTCCCAGAGTGGTGCACAGTCTGCTTGTCTGTTTCCTGATTTAAGTGCTCTGGTCACACTCTGTACAATGAGGAAGCACGTTGTAGGATGTTGCATAATTGCCACACTAAGGAATTAGTAAATGAGTGATTGTAAAAGGTGTTAAGTGGAAGGCGGTTATTGTTGTCTCCACCGAAGGTGGGGACTATAAAACGCCCTCTGTCCGTGCACGTCCTGAGTCTGTCCGTCCCACGACTGTCTGTTCATGCACCACGGACAGACAGATCTGTCCGTCGCACGACTGTCTGTCCGTGCACGCAGCCCGTTCGTCATGACGTCATGACGACGTTATAGTTGATACACTAGTACCAGTGCACGTTCAAACCTGAGCACAGACGGTGGAGACCTGGGTACAGGTCTCTAGGAGGACCCCTGAGCTTGAGAAGCTTGAGATGACGTCATGATGAGGTCATAGGTATGAAGGTCATAGGTCATAGGTATAAAACGCCCTCTGTTCGTGCACGCAGCCCGTCTGTCCCCCGAATCTGTCTGTCCCACGACTGTCTGTCCGTGCACGCAGGCCGTCCGTCATGACGACGTCATAGTTGACACACTAGTGCTAGTACACATTCAAACCTGAGCCCAGACGGTGGAGACCTGTGCCCCGTAGGGGCACAATCTTGTTTACTTTTTGAAGCCGTCTGGTAAGCACTCAGCATTAGTCCATGCATAGTCCAGGAGTTGGAGAACCAAACAGTTTGTTTCTGTCTGTGAATGTGAAGCATTTTCTGTTGTGGAAGAGAACACCTAGTTCTAACAATGTCATCAACATGGCACTTGAATTATGCTTTCGAGTCCAACCAAACTCCAAGGTGTTTTACATGATCAACTCTATGCAATTGCGTGCCATCAATACAAGTTATATTATTGGAAATTTTATTTTTTGGTTTAGGTAGCAAAGTTCTGACTAGTTCCAAAAAGCAGACTATTTTGTTTTTGTGTTGTTAATAATCAGTTTGTTAGCAGAATGCCAAAGTTCAAGCTGATGTACAAATGTTGTTATAAGGCAGGGGTTGACACTAAGGTTTCCAAGGCATTTGCCCATCGGGCAAGTGCAAGTCAGGTTCTACTTGCCCTCAGGTCATGGTCACTTGCCCCCCAGGTTCCAGGTGGTCCCCAGTTAAGTTGGTTAACCAGATGTAACTCTTGAGAACGTAAAAATTAAACCAAATGGACCCATAAGGGTCCATTTGGTTTCATTTTTCGAGAGTGTTGAGAGTGTAAAAATGAGACTCTTGAGAGTGTAAAAATGAAACCAAATGGACCCATAAGGGTCCATTTGGTTTCATTTTTACACTCTCAAGAGTTAAAATTCATCATCTTAATCAGCCCAGGTCTACACAACTAGAGAATGTAGTAGATTAATGGTCATTTTGATGTGTATGTTAATTTGCCTGTTTTGTTTCCCAAATCCAGCCTGGAATTGTGGACAGCTAGAAAGCAGGGAAAGACACAGAGGCAGAGTGCAATGACTGCCTTCAAGACAAATTTATCTTGTGTTGTGTTATAGTGCACTATATTGCACACTTGCCCGATCGGGCAACCAGGTAGCAGTCTTCACTTGCCCCACCATTTTTTTTACTTGCCCCGGGCAAGCGGGCAAGTGTTAGTGTCAAGCCCTGTAAGGTATATTGAATTTGTGATAAGGTGGTTTGTGATGTGTAGATTATGGTGCAATTGGCTTGGTGTTCCTTGAGGTATACCACCTTCTTGTACTGTACTGCTAGGTCGGATTTTTTTTTTCTTTTTTTTTTTCATTTTTTTTTTGAGAGTGCAATAGAATGAAGTATGATTCATATAGTGCTTTTGATTCGGTTGACCATACAATCAACCAAATCAAAAGCTCTATACGATCATTAATAGCAATCAGAACATTGAGGTAAAATCTTCTTAAACGAAAAAGAGCTTTGACATGACATTATGTTGTTAAAAATAGCATAAGAATGACAATGTGGGACCACAGACTGAAGAAAAGTGTAAAAAATGTGTGCTACTTAAGTAGGAGCATGTCACACAGTGTTGTTAACTTTTAATTGATTTTAATTGAGCATTTCTATCAGAAGAAATGCCTGAAAACAGTCCCTCTTTGCACCTTCAGCAGAGCTTCTTATGACTTAATTAACCATTGTTGTGTATCTATGTGCACATTGAGCAGTGCATGTTGTATGTGCACATTTAATTACCCCTGTGTCTCCGAGCGCAAAATAACAAGAGTGGCTTATCACGCCAAACCTAAGATTCTCCCATGACCTTTTTAACCCAGTGGCATTTCTGTTGATCCACTGAGTTATTTACCCCATGGCACTGGCCACTGCAGAAACACCCATATCACTTGTGCGCTATCTCTTAGTGCTCTCTCACATAAAATCATTACTTGTGCACAAATACAACAGCCTTATATGAATTATGATTAGTCTACCATAATGTGACATGATGTGGGTTCCTCCAGATACTACAGATCATCTCTCTCGCAAACGAAATCAAAGTTTGCGGAAAAAAATAAATAATAATTATACAGGAGGAACCACATCATCAAAGGTCCTCTCTCTGACCAATAGATGATTTAATTAAAACACCAAACAGTGATACTCAAAGAAATCACTCAATTACCGCAGCATGTAAAACACCTTAAAACTTACATTCAAATTTCATCAGCAGCGATCTGCATTATACATTACATCATCTTCATCAGCATACTTGATTCTGATGATTCTGAATGATTAGTACTAGGGTTGTCCCGATCACAATTTTTTTTGTTCCCGATCCGATCATTTGATCTGGAGTATCTGCCCATCCCGATATTTTCCGATCCGATCACTTTTTTTTTTTGCTCCCGATATAATCCTGATCATTCCCAATAATTTTTCCCGATCAGATACATTTTGCAAATGCATTAACAAAAAAAAATGACTAAAACTCAATTAAATTGTCCCAAGAAAAATATCTTATGAAATCATACGAAGTCCACCAAATAGCAGAATGATATAGCAGACTAGAATAGCACTCCTCACTCAAATGTGCTCAACTTGGGCAACTCCAAATTCCAAATTCCAGTTGCAACATTTTATTTACCTGCCATAGTGTCAACCCCTTACCACCTGTGTCGGATCACTGGTTATACTGGTATATTTACCAATACTGATCAACCCCTTACCACCTGTGTCGGATCACTGGTTAGACTGGTATATTCACCATAGTGTCAACCCCTTACCACCTGTGTCTGATCACTGGTTAGACTGGTTTATTTACCTGCCATAGTGTCAACCCCTTACCACCTGTGTCGGATCACTGGTTATACTGGTATATTTACCAATACTGAATGAACCGATATGACCAGCTGTAGTTCGTTGCAGTAGTAGTGTTTCAAATCATTTTAAATATGGGCACTCTGGGTTGTTTTTCATGCCATCATGTTTGGTGGGGCAGACTGGGCATTTAGGGGGGCATTGCCCCCCATGCCTAGATCCGCCCCTGTCCCCCCACCGTTGAGTTCCTAGTCGTTATTATTTATTATTAGTCATTATTATTTGTTTCTGAACTGCCTGTACTGTTCCCAATTTGTCAGGTCCTTAGTTTTGCGATATAAGGCCAATGCCTTATCCCTCTGCCTGAAAATACTAATTAGGTCAGACTTGACCCATATAGATGGCTGCCCTTGACCTTGATGGTTTTGAAGGGAGCATGTTTATTAATAATCCTAGTGAGTTCTGATTGTAGAAAATTCCAAGCATCATGAACATTATAAAATTCTTTATCGGTCCCAATTAATTGAGATTGAGGTCATTAATAAAATAACCAACATTCTATTTGTTATCTTGTTGAATTTTTGAAATTGTAATTAAGTTACAGAGCCCGTGTCGCTTTGCGCCACGGCCGATGAAGTCGCACCCATACCATTTTCAGTTACAGGACTTTTATTGGGCATCAGTTGTTGTCGAAGTTGAAACAGACACGCAGCATGCATAAAGCTATAAAGGTCTGACTTTCTGTTTTCAATGATGAAATGCTGTTGGTTTAGTCGTGAGACGATTGTAGTTAGTAGCATTAGTAGTGTTTCAAATGCTTTCAAATGTAAGCACTGAGATATCTTGGGTTGATTTGCATACCATCATGTCTGGTGGGGCAGTCTGGGCATTTAGGGCCCCCCCCCCCCCGGCCCATGCCTAGATCCGCCCCTGATACCCCCAAATCGAATCAGGCCAAAGAACTAGACTAAACGAGTTCAGCAAACATGAAAACATTTGAAAGAGATCATTGTGTCCCTTATAGACGGTAAACTGAATCCACTTGGGTTTGCCTACCAGCTGAAGAAGGGCGTGGAGGATGCTAAACTCTATACACTAGACACTTTGTGCACTAGTAAAAAAAAACAGGATCTTACACTAGACTCCTATTCACTGACCTTTCCCTCACCCTTAAACAGGATGCAGCCTCTCATCTTAATGGGCACACTGTCAACTTACTTTAATCTTCCAGGCCAGTTTCTCATTCTGGCCTCAAACTTTTCTTGCTGACCTGGTCCAGCAGGTTAATGTGAATGGCCAAATGTCCAGTAGGACTGTTTCAAATACGGGCTGCGTTTTGTGGCCCCTCTTATTCATTGTGTATATGGACAGCTTTAGGCTCTCCCTGGAGGGCAGGCTGTTAGTTAAGTTCTCTGATGATTCTGTCCGTGCAGGGCTTGACACTAACACTTGCCCGCTTGCCCGGGGCAAGTAAAAAAAAATGGTGGGGCAAGTGAAGACTGCTACCTGGTTGCCCGATCGGGCAAGTGTGCAACTTAGTGCACTATAACACAACACAACACAAGATAAATTTGTCTTGAAGGCAGTCATTGCACTCTGCCTCTGTGTCTTTCCCTGCTTTCTAGCGATCTCTACCTATCTCTCTCCCAGGTCCATTTGGTTCCAAACTACCATTTTGCTGGGGTCAGGGACCACTGGGTCTGTGACCACTATGGGCTAATTAAGATGATGAATTTTAACTCTTGAGAGTGTAAAAATGAAACCAAATGGACCCTTGGTTTCATTTTTACGTTCTCAAGAGTTACATCTGGTTAATCAACTTAACTGGGGACCACCTGGAACCCTCTCAGGGACCACTGGACCACCTGTTGAAAACTGTTAAAGCACCAAGTAGAAAGTAAACTTAAAAGCAAAATTTACAATATATTTTTTGGGGGGCAAATGGCCACGACCTGAGGGCAAGTAGAACCTGATTTGCACTTATAGTGCCAACCCCTGCACGGTGAAAAAGTTCAAAGTTCAGAGTCATGCAAATACCTGGGATACAGAAGTTTGACATCAGCACACCAGTGCTTGAATTCCAGTGGAATCCACATGTAGCTTGTTTCTGGTACACAGAGGTGGCAGGTCCACCTTGACATTGTTTATGAAGTGGTCCATTTATGTGGTGGTCCATCCTTCTTGCCTGTTTGTCTTTTGCTTGGTACGTGTCTGTGTGTATTTACTGTTTATTTACTGTTTTCCTGTCTGTGTAATTGAGCACCTGCAATGAATTGCCCATTTTGGGATCAATAAACTATTCTAAGTCTGAATCTGAATGTACTTATTCTCGTGTAAGGTTATTTTGACAGAAATGCTTTTAAAATGAGCAGGTTATAATCAGAGGGTGTGTTCAGGTGACATTTGAACAGAAAACTGTTGGAAAATGGGAGGGTAAGTGGAGTTTTGGGCAGGGAACTTTTGGCAGAAGATGATTTACAACTCTAGGAAAGGACTAGAGTCACAGAGCTTGTTTGTTTGCGACAGGAGTTTGCAAGAACACGCTGAGACTGAGCTGAGAGTGAATGAACATTCTCTTTCTGACAACTAAACAGTAAGCCATTTTGTTTCCAGAATTAATTCTATTTTTGTTTTAATGTAGACAGTGTTGGGACATGTGCACTACGTAACTTAATATATTGCATACATGTTATAAACGCAGTAACTTGTAATATAAATATATTACTTAACAAAAGAGCTAATATATTATCCTTTATTTCTGCATTACTGCACTACTTAAATATTACTTTCTGTCAATCTGTCTCATTGCAAGTGTTCGTGTCAAAGTATCTTGACAACTGCAGAATTTAATTAATTATTTATTTTCTATAATTTGTCATCAAATTATTTACTGGATTCCATAATTTCAAGGAATATATTTAATTCCTGTGTTAACTGTCCATAGTTGAGTAGGATGACGTAGGTCTACACCAGTACTGTTATCAGGAGTGACATTTTTTCAAATGGATTTACGCAATATTGAAAAAAAAAATGTAATAATAGTAATGTTAATATATTACACTTGCTCAGACCGTAATATGTAATATGAATTACTTTAAAATGGAGGTAATGATTAATAAGTGATATAGAAAAACAAAGTAATATTCCCACCATGAATGTAGAAATGTTTGCATTGTGCTGATCTAGTCACTGGGATCAAGTATTGAACCAGAAAGGCCTAAGAAGTTAAGAACCCAGCAGGCTTGTCAAGTGGCCTTGTGAACAACAGGCTGGCTAAGGTGTGTTGCTTAAATTTGATAGTAAATGCAGTGTTGCCAACTTGGCACATTTGTCACTATATTTAACTTTTTTTCCACACCCCCCCTAGTGTCAACATTGGTGATTTTGGGGAAATCTAGTGCTTTTCTGCTGGTAAGTTGGGGCGAAATTTGTTGACAGGTGCCAGAGATAAAACCCTCGTTTTTCACTATTTTTCCTCAGCCCTTCTTCCATCCTAGTAAGGACCATTGGTAACCAAATGGACCCTGATAGATCTTTAACTCTTGAGATTGTAAGATGAAACCAAATGGACCCATTAGGTTTCATTTTACAATCTCAAGAGTTACAGTAAATTATCGGAATTACCGAAGTGTCAAGAATCTACACATTTAGAAAATGTAGAAGAATTGTTATTTTGGCAAACATTTTGCCAGTTATTTCTCCAAAATTAATCTGAGGGACTAAACTCAACATCAAATGGTGGTCTGTGGATAAAATGCAGAATGAATACTGGACCCTGATCTGAAAATGGATGAAACCCAGTGCTCTAGCGCATTCTATTGCGTTTTGCATTTTGGCAGTCGGCAACACTTGCTAGGTACCATGGTAAAAGAAGAAACAGTATTGGCACCGTGAAACTACAGAGAATATGACAAAATAAATAAGAGCACACCATTTTAAAGTATGAATTATCACTGGCATTATCAATGACAGTAAAATGCATGCCAAAACACATCTGTATACATCTGTTGCCTTCATGTACTATGTCACTTAAGTGTTGAATAATGATGAACACAAACTGTTGGTAATATGAAATCCTCAATATACAAACCCCTTCCTGCCTTCCAAGGGGTGTTGAACATTAGACATATTTATTTGTAAGTTGACGAAAGTTTGTACTTTTGAACTGGCTGGTGCCATCTTGGTCTCGTGAATCAACTCTCACCTCTCGCAATGTTGCAACTGGAATTACTAAAATCTTGTTCCACTGAATTAGGATTGCCACCGGCCAATTTTGCGCATATTTGCTTAAAACCAAAAGAAAGAACTGAGAGAAACGTGGGGGGGGGGGGGGGGGGGGGGGGGGGGGGACTGCATGCTGTGTGCAGCTGGACTGCTGGAACATCACTAACCCTATAGGCCCAGTGTTGCTTTTTACTAACATTAATTATTTATAAAAAAAGTTATCATTATTTTTTTGTTTTTTTGTTTTTTCACATAAATATCATGGTTGATGTTCATTGTTTAGTATTTCATTGCAAACTGTCATGATATTTGCATAGGAATACTCCCCACAGAGGCTGCAAATAGCCTCTTCAATTAATCTCTGGACTTGGAATTGGGAGTGCAATTTTAATGATTTTTAACCTTTGACCTTTAGCCTTTAACCCTAATAAAAGTCAGTAAAATGACTGCAATAATTATATTGTTGTGATTATTAGAATGTCTAGAACATGTACATTCATTATATTAAAATATATCCCCCCTTTTAAAATGTATTATAATTAATTAATTAATTGTTTAATTAGCTAAATAAAATATTTTTCCTTTCTTTTTTTATTAATAGATCATGGTAGTACAACCTAGTAGAAAGGTTGAAAACATTTTTATTTTTATTTTTTTCAAGTAGAAATATACCTGGGCCTGATTTCCACTGGCAGACAAATCTAGCTTGAATCAGATTTGCGTCACGCCAAGATAGACATTTGATTGGTCTAAGAGGTCATGTGACCTATTAAAGCAAATCAGATCCCAAGCTGCTTGCAAGCTTACCTATGTAGCAGGTGGCTACAGCCTCTGCCGTGATGGCCTGGAAAAACCAATATCTGCCCCCGGACCAAGAGGGATGTCCTCTTGGTCTAGTGGTTAAGATGTTGGACTTTCACGCGGGAGACCCGGGTTCGAATCCCGGGCGTTACACCTACACCCCAATGTACAAACTACAAACATTCATTCATTCATTCATTCAGGTTGAGGTGTGATGCTGCTGCCCCTCTGTGCCGGCCCCTCTGGGGTTCGTCGCTGGTTCACGCTGGCTACAGGTCTGCTGGAGAGCGTGGGTTTCGCCGGGGCGATTGTCGGATACGCGTCCCTGGTCTTTGTCCTCCGGGCGCAGGGCTACTTCAGTTCTCTGTGTGTCAACGCCACCGATGTCAACGGAACACAAGTAATAGGCAAGTGCTGCTCATTCTCAGGGCCGGATGTAGGCATGGGCATGAGGGGGCAACGCCCCCCTAAATGCCCTGACTGCCCCACCAAACATGATGGTGCAGTGTATGGTTAGGGGTGAAGAACTTGAGGAGTTGGCTGGTACAGGTTCATTTGGACAAGTTTATTAGAATAGAGAGAGTTACACGGATAGGAAAGAGAGAGAGGCACATGGTCCGGCAGGTAGGGGAAGGTAAGGGAGATAAGAGGGGAGAGTGGGGGGAGAGAGGGTAAGGGCCGGCACTGGCTGTCTGTTCAGTATGTCTAATATAGGGAAGTTGGTAGGTGTTGTCTCGTCTTGCATGTCGCTCAACCAATTGGAAAGTGAAGTTCTAGGGACAGGTTATCTAGTATTGACAATGTCTATGTGTAGCCGTGTGCTGGGGGGCCTTACTGTGCACAGGTCAGCAGGTTTGAGGGTACATTAATATGCATAGATATACTACAATGGCATGCAAAACAAATTGCTTATATTTAAAATTGTGTGAAACACTACTATTGGGAAATGTTACATCCGCCCCTGCTCATTCTGGTCAGGCTGTTACTTGGCTGCTATTTTCGGGGCATTTTGTTCAAAATGCTCTTCATGTAGTGGTGGAAGTGAAAGGTAATGTGTGCTTATTTTTTTTTAATGTAATCGAATTTGCTTTATGGGGAAAAGAGTTGTTATGATATCTTTAGATGAAGTCATTGCACATTGCAAGAGTATTGTATTTGTATTGTGTCAAAAAATGTGCCAAAATGCATTTTAGGGTTTGACCTCCCCAAAATCTTTGGGGCAGGGGCGTCGTGGATGTTTATTTCTGATATAATAGCTCCGGCACGAACTCCAAACCACTTTCACCACTGCGCTCATGTCCATGGAATAGTTGTGACATAAGAGGGGCAGAAAACTGGCTGGTCATGTATTCAATGTATTTGCATGAGCCCCTAGGCCAGGGGAGCCCAACCAGTAGATCGGGATCTACCGGTAGATCTCGACCTGATCATGAGTAGATCTCGGGAGATGTGGGGGGGGTGTGTTCAGGTGACATTTGAACAGAAAACTGTGGGAAAATGGGAGGGTAAGTGGAGTTTTGGGCAGGGAACTTTTGGCAGAAGATGATTTACAACTCTAGGAAAGGACTAGAGTCACAGAGCTTGTTTGTTTGCGACAGGAGTTTGCAAGAACACGCTGAGACTGAGCTGAGAGTGAATGAACATTCTCTTTCTGACAACTAAACAGTAAGCCATTTTGTTTCCAGAATTAATTCTATTTTTGTTTTAATGTAGACAGTGTTGGGACATGTGCACTACGTAACTTAATATATTGCATACATATTATAAACGCAGTAACTTGTAATATAAATATATTAACAAAAGAGCTAATATATTATCCTTTATTTCTGCATTACTGCACTACTTAAATATTACTTTCTGTCAATCTGTCTCATTGCAAGTGTTCGTGTCAAAGTATCTTGACAACTGCAGAATTTAATGAATTATTTATTTTCTATAATTTGTCATCAAATTATTTACTGGATTCCATGAATTCAAGGAATATATTTAATTCCTGTGTTAACTGTCCATAGTTGAGTAGGATGACGTAGGTCTACACCAGTACTGTTATCAGGAGTGACATTTTTTCAAATGGATTTACGCAATATTGATTAAAAAAAAATGTAATAATAGTAATGTTAATATATTACACTTGCTCAGACCGTAATATGTAATATGAATTACATATTACGATGATTAATAAGTGATATAGAAAAACAAAGTAATATTCCCACCATGAATGTCGAAATGTTTGCATTGTGCTGATCTAGTCACTGGGATCAAGTATTGAACCAGACACCCGCTTCGACCTCTATCCATGGATTGAATAGAGCATAATCACGAGTAATCACACGATCGAATACAACGAGTAGACGCAGATAACAGATACCCGCCGGGCACGTAGATATTTTGTATTCATTGCATCGGTGGATCACGGCTACTACTAGTAGGTCGGGGCGAAGGAAGTTTTACTGAGGTTATGGTTAGGGTTAGGTTAGGTTTAGGCATGAGTTTACTGAGGTTATGTTTAGGGTTTAGGATTAGGCTAGGGTTAGGGTTAGACGGTGCTTTATGCGGTTACTAACCCTAAACATAACTTCAGTAAAACTATGCTTCGACCCGCCCTACTAGTAGTAGCCGTGATCCACCGATGCAATGAATACAAAATATCTACTTGCCCGGCGGGTATCTGTTATCTGCGTCTACTCGTTGTATTCGATCGTGTGATTACTCGTGATTATGCTCTATTCAATCCATGGATAGAGGTCGAAGCGGCTAAACCAGAAAGGCTGAAGAAGTTAAGAACCCAGCAGGCTTGTCATGTGGCCTTGTGAACAACAGGCTGGCTAAGGTGTGTTGCTTAAATTTGATAGTAAATGCAGTGTTGCCAACTTGGCACATTTGTCACTATATTTAACTTTTTTTCCAGACCCCCCTAGTGTCAAAATTGGTGATTTTTGGGAAATCTAGTGCTTTTCTGCTGGTAAGTTGGGGCAAAATTTGTTGACAGGTGCCAGAGATAAAACCCTCATTTTTCACTATTTTTCCTAGCCCTTCCATCCTAGTAAGGACCATTGGTAACCAAATGGACCCTGATAGATCTGTAACTCTTGAGATTGTAAGATGAAACCAAATGGACCCTTATGGGTCCATTTGGTTTCATTTTACAATCTCAAGAGTTACAGTAAATTATCGGAATTACCTAATTGTCAAGAATCTACACATTTAGAAAATGTAGAAGAATTGTTATTTTGGCAAACATTTTGCCAGTTATTTCTCCAAAATTAATCTGAGGGACTAAACTCAACATCAAATGGTGGTCTGTGGATAAAATGCAGAATGAATACTGGACCCTGGTCTGAAAATGGATGAAACCCAGTGCTCTGGCGCATTCTATTGCGTTTTGCATTTTAGCAGTCGGCAACACTTGGTAAATGTTGCAGTGATTGACTCTTACACTGTAAATGCTCCGAGGTTGGTAGAAGGTGTAACAGCAGCTCAGCTTGGTAGCATGGTAAAAGAAGAAACAGTATTGGCACCGTGAAACTACGGAGAATATGACAAAATAAATAAGAGCACACCATTTTAACTATGAATTATCACTGGCATTATCAATGACAGTAAAATGCATGCCAAAACACATCTGTATACATCTGTTGCCTTCATGTACTATGTCACTTAAGTGTTGAATGATGATGAACACAAACTGTTGGTAATATGAAATCCTCAATATACAAACCCCTTCCTGCCTTCCAAGGGGTGTTGAACATTAGACGTATTTATTTGTAACAAAGTTGACGAAAGTTTGTACTTTTGAACTGGCTGGTGCCATCTTGGTCTCGTGAATCAACTCTCACCTCTCGCAATGTTGCAACTGGAATTACTAAAATCTTGTTCCACTGAATTAGGATTGCCACTGGCCAATTTTGCGCATATTTGCTTAAAACCAAAAGAAAGAACTGAGAGAAACGTGAGGCAAAACTTAAGACAAGGGGGGGGGGGGGACTGCATGCTGTGTGCAGCTGGACTGCTGGAACATCACTAACCCTATAGGCCCAGTGTTGCTTTTTACTAACATTAATTATTTAAATAAAAAGTTATCATTATTTTTTTGTTTTTTTGTTTTTTCACATAAATATCATGGTTGATGTTCATTGTTTAGTATTTCATTGCAAACTGTCGTGATATTTCATAGGAATACTCCCCACAGAGGCTGCAAATAGCCTCTTCAATTAATCTCTGGACTTGGAATTGGGAGTGCAATTTTAATGATTTTTAACCTTTGACCTTTAGCCTTTAACCCTAATAAAAGTAAGTAAAATGATTGCAATAATTATATTGTTGTGATTAGTAGAATGTCTAGAACATGTACATTCATTATATTAAAATATATCCCCCCTTTTAAAATGTATTATAATTAATTAATTAATTGTTTAATTAGCTAAATAAAATATTTTTCCTTTCTTTTTTATTAATAGATCATGGTAGTACAACCTAGTAGAAAGGTTAAACATTTTTAGTTTTATTTTTTTCAAGTAGAAATATACGTGGGCCTGATTTCCACTGGCAGACAAATCTAGCCTGAATCAGATTTGCGTCATGCCAAGATAGACATTTGAGTACGGTCTAGATGCAGTGGTTTTCAACCTTTTTCATCCCAGGGACCACCATTTATTCAGGATCTCAGCCACGGACCACCATTTGAGAATAATTTCACCCCACAGACCCCAAATCTAAAGATCTATTTTGCTTTTGTCCACAATTCCAGGCTGGATTTGGGAAACAAAACAAGCAAAACATGCATTCCAAAATGGCTAATTCAGATGATGAATATTTTAACTCTTGAGAGTGTAAAAATGAAACCAAATGGACCCGCAAGGGTCCATTTGGTTTCATTTTTACGTTCTCAAGAGTTACATCTGGTTAAACAACTTAGCTGGGGACCACCTGGAACCCTCTCAGGGACCACTGGTGGTCCCCGGACCACCTGTTGAAAACCCCTGGTCTAAGGGGTCATGTGACCTATTAAAGCAAATCAGATCCCAAGCTGCTTGCAAGCTTACCTGCACCCCAATGTACAAACTACAAACATTCATTCATTCATTCATTCATTCATTCAGGTTGAGGTGTGATGCTGCTGCCCCTCTGTGCCGGCCCCTCTGGGGTTCGTCGCTGGTTCACGCTGGCTACAGGTCTGCTGGAGAGCGTGGGTTTCGCCGGGGCGATTGTCGGATACGCGTCCCTGGTCTTTGTCCTCCGGGCGCAGGGCTACTTCAGTTCTCTGTGTGTCAACGCCACCGATGTCAACGGAACACAAGTAATATGCAAGTGCTGCTCATTCTCATGGCCGGATCTAGGCATGGGCGTGCCCTGACTGCCCCACCAAACATGATGGCATGCAAAACAAATTGCTTATATTTAAAATTGTGTGAAACACTACTATACTGCTACTAACTACAGCTGTGTCACCACTAAACCAACAGCATTTCATCATTGAAAACAGAAAACTCTCTGAGTCAGACCTTTAGCTTTATGCATGCTGCGTGTCTGTTGCAACTTCAACCACAACTGATGTTATTATTGAAGATTTACTTGCCTAATAAAAGTCCTCTAACTGAAAATGGTATGGGTGCGATGAAGTCGCCCCCATACCATTTTCTTTTGCCCCCCTAATTGGGAAATGTTACATCCGCCCCTGCTCATTCTGGTCAGGCTGTTACTTGGCTGCTATTTTCGGGGCATTTTGTTCAAAATGCTCTTCATGTAGTGGTGAAAGTGAAAGGTAATGTGTGCTTATTTTTTTTTAATGTAATCGAATTTGCTTTATGGGGAAAAGAGTTGTTATGATATCTTTAGATGAAGTCATTGCACATTGCAAGAGTATTGTATTTGTATTGTGTCAAAAATGTGCCAAAATGCATTTTAGGGTTTGACCTCCCCAAAATCTTTGGGGCAGGGGCGTCGTGGATGTTTATTTCTGATATAATAGCTCCGGCACGAACTCCAAACCACTTTCACCACTGCGCTCATGTCCATGGAATAGTTGTGACATAAGAGGGGCAGAAAACTGGCTGGTCATGTATTCCGCACCCGCTTCGACCTCTATCCATGGATTGAATAGAGCATAATCCCGAGTAATCACACGATCGAATACAACGAGTAGACGCAGATAACAGATACCCGCCGGGCAAGTAGATATTTTGTATTCTTTGCATCAGTGGATCACGGCTACTACTAGTAGGGCGGGGCGAAGGAAGTTTTACTGAGGTTATGGTTAGGGTTAGGTTAGGTTTAGGCATAAGTTTACTGAGGTTAAGTTTAGGGTTGGGGTTAGGTGTAGGCATAGCCTAGTTTTACTGAGGTTATGTTTAGGGTTTAGGGTTAGGCTAGGGTTAGGGTTAGACGGTGCTTTATGCGGTTACTAACCCTAAACATAACTTCAGTAAAACTATGCTTCGCCCCGCCCTACTAGTAGTAGCCGTGATCCACCGATGCAATGAATACAAAATATCTACTTGCCCGGCGGGTATCTGTTATCTGCGTCTACTCGTTGTATTCGATCGTGTGATTACTCGTGATTATGCTCTATTCAATCCATGGATAGAGGTCGAAGCGGCTGTATTCCATGTATTTGCATGAGCCCCTAGGCAATGCATTCATAATAGCCATTTTCAGCCCAAGGAGTGATTCATCATCACGAAAACCTACATGCTACATACTGTAAAGCA